>PVJA010011998.1:0-18178 GCA_004027025.1 Myocastor coypus
GTGGATGAAAAGATGAGTGGAAGGCAGGACAAAAGGGCAGGTGGTTGGGTGGAATCAGAAGTTTCTGAGGCCCAGCAAAATGTTTCAATGGCCTAAAGCGCCTGCTTAAGAAAGCTTAGGTAACTGCAGGGACCGAGATTTGATCCCTGGCACCACATGCTGCACCAGCCCCACCCCAGGGCAGGCTGAGCCAGCCATAAAAACAAAACAAAACAAAAACAATAAAATGAAGCATCCGAGTAGGTGAAGACTTGGGTTGCTGTTGTTTCTTTCAAGGAGATCTAGGATGGTGCTGTCTGTAACCCCAGCTACACTCCATCATACAAGTTGATCTTTCCCCAGGGTAAAAATTGATAGGCCAGGACTCAAAAGTTTCCTGGGCACCTTGCCCCAAACATTCCCTCCCTTAGTTTCCTAGGTAACCTACACCAAGCCCAATCCCAACCCTGTCCCACATTGTACTCTGGTCTCAGCTTACTTCCATTGACCCATGTTGGTCTCTGCTCACTCCCTTCTGGCATAAACAAAATTAAATCACAAGGACAATAAATGATGTCCACCTGTGTGACCTGGCTGTTCCAGCCTGTGATCACCTTCCCTAAAAGATCTCCCCTTTATTCACTGCTGTCTTGGTCCACTAGACAGCCAACCTGCTTGATGTCCCCAATAAATCTTGTACTCATGTCAGAATTCCTGGTCTAGTCCATTGCGTGGGTTCAGACCCAATAACAATGTTCTCTGGATTCTGGCAGAACTACTTAGCACAGGCTTGGACATCCCTGTGGGTGGGGAGCGGATTTCCTTCTTGGGGAATCCCCAGCTCTTCTGAAACAGGTCTATTTCAGCCATTGTTCTTCTGAGGTTGGATCTGCCCCATAACACCCCTGCCTTCTGGTCCTGGCTCTGTGTCCCGCCTCAGAGCCAGACACAGGCGACCACTAGAAACAACAGCTACCTGGGTGAAGTTCTGGTGTGACCAGACTCATGGGGCTTGAGGTTTTGGTGCCACAAGCAGATACTTAGCGAAGTCTTGTAGGGCTGGCTGCTGATTGGACAATGTGCTGGGGTGGGGAGAGAAGAGTCGGGGAGATAGGAGGTAACTGGCCAAAGCACCCATGGAGGCTGGGTGGGGGCTTGGAGGGCAGGACATGGGGAAGAGGAATCCTGCCACAGGTGGTAATGCTATCTCGGAGGTGCACTGGCCACGGGCGAGCTCCAGAAGGATCTATCATCATCCCCAGCAGGGGAGCTGCCTCCTCCCGCCCACACTGGGGCCGAAGCGCAAGGCCCCCTGAGGCAGAAGGGAGGCAGAGACCATAGGGATAGCAAGATGGCTCCTCATTGCCACGCAGGCCTAGGGCTCCCTCAGGGTGCTGAGAGGCAGGGGAGCTCATCCCTGAGCTGGGAGGTCATGGTCGCCCCTAAGTGAGGATCTGTTTGCTGCTCAGGGTGACAGTGATATCAGAGACCAGGGACGCTAATCCTGATCTTAGAAACAGGTGCAGGGGACCAAAGCTGGCCGGTTGCAGGAAAGGGAGAGCCCACCCCAGCAGCCAGCCTGGGGGTTTGAGCAGCCTGGGCCGCCAGACCCTAGACTCAGCTCACTTTTCTTTTTTAAAAATTTGTTTTATAAACTTTATTTACTTACTTATTGCCGGCTCAGCCTGCCCTGGGGGTGGGGTTGGCACAGCAATATGGGGGGGCATGGAAGCGAGGTCCTTGCAGTCGCCTAAGCTTGCCTAAGCAGGTGCTTTAGACCGCTGAGCTATCTGGCCGGCCCAGTGTAAACTGGTGATTTTTCTTTCTTTCTTTCTTTCTTTCTTTCTTTCTTTCTTTCTTTCTTTCTTTCTTTCTTTCTTCTCTCTCTCTCTCTCTCTCTCTCTCTCTCTCTCTCTCTCTCTCTCTCTCTCTCTTTTTTGCAGGATTGGGGTTCAAACTCATCACCTTGCACTTGCCAGGCAGGCACTTGTGCCACGGAGCTATCTCTCCAGCCCCCTCAGCTGTTCCTTTTCCCACCTGACCCTGGCTCAATTTCCAGCCCAAATTTGGGGTGACATGCTTTTTTCTTCTCCCAACGGACTAGGTCTTGTCCTGTCTCCTACAGGCCATGGAGCTATTTGGACCTCCACATAGGTGGGGCCCTGGTTCAAGTTGGGATCTGGGCCAAGCTCCTCTGTCTGCTTCACTTCTCCACCCATGATGCTCAAGGATCCAGGCTGAAGCAAATCCAGAACAGGAGCAGGTCCCCAAAGGGCAGGCTCTAAAGCTCGGTCCTAAAGCCTCACATGTAGCCTGCGTCAGGCTACATGCCATGAACTGAACCCCTTCCCTCGTCACACACTGAGCCTTTACCCTGGTTACAAATTTAACCTGACCTTTGGCTCTGGATGGAGCCCTGCACTCTTGTCATAGACTGGGTCCGGATCTTGCTCATAGGCTGAGGTTTGATTGAAAGTCCCCAATGGGCCTGGGCTCCAGTGCCTGTGGAGTGCAGGCCTTTCTAGGGTGTGACGTGATGACAGGTCCACGCCTCCTCCTGAGCCAAGTCCACGCTCAGAGTCACAGCTCCACGTGGGAGCACTGAGTCAGCACTAGACATCTGAGCTTCCTACTCTGGGAGGATGCTGCTCTTCTGCACTCAGGGATCCCCAGAAAGATGGTAGCCACACTTGTGGTCACCAGGGCTGGTTGCGGTACTCACTAGGCTGTGGGAACCCTGCCCTCCTCTGGCTGGTCCAAGATTGTAGAGTCATGCAAGTAGCAGATCTTGGGCATAGAAGGCAGAAAAGGGGAGCTCCTAGGTTCCAGGGACTGTGGGCCCCCTGGTCTCTTCCTCCAAGCAAAGGAGCATTTTTTTTTCTGTGGTGCCTGGCATGGGACCCTCACCCCAGGACAGCGTCTCCTCTATCCAGGAGCAAGAAACCCTTGGAGGAGGACAAGGGCTGAGGGGCAGGGCAGCGTGTAGCCCTGGTGACACAGTTGTCTTTGCTACTGGGGTGCGGCTTAAACTCATTACATGAGACAAGAAAGACTGCAGGAGGAGACACGGCTGAAATCAGGCAGGCGGGAAGGCCTTCGCTGCCCCAAGGCAGACCCGTGGCCAGAAAGGAGACTCAGGAGGCCTGTGGAAGAGGTCCTGCTTTTCTTGAAGGCATCTGGGGGTGGGGTAGGTAGAAGTGGGACAGGCTGGCCTAGAGCCCAAGGTCCACGAGGTGGGCAAGGGCCAGGGCCAGGGCCAGGGCCAGGCTGTGGGTTCCGCCCAGGGCAAGTGCTCCGTCCACATTGCACAGGTCAGTGTTGCAGCAGGAAACAGGCCTGGTCTGACCGATGCCGTCCACATCTGAAGGCTCGCATTTGCTGGCGCAGGACTTGGTCACTGTGGAGTCCCCCAGAAAGGGGTACACTGCGGGCACAGAAACAGCAGCTATAAGGGCTGCTCCTTTTCTGCCTCCAAGCCCCTGCCCTGGACCTACCTGCTTTGGGTCACCCATCCCGGTGGCCTCAGTTTCCCCATTATGAGAGCTTGTCATGGGCCAAGGATATGTGAGACTTCTTGCCCTGGGATCCCTAGCATGGAGGTGATTTCTACCCAGTGCAGGTAAAACCAAGCTGCAAGGAAGCCGCCCTTCCTGGTGGCTCCCAACCAGGCTGGAGGGCACTGCCACTGAGACAAGGGGAGGAGGAGGGAGACAGAAGGGACAGGGTGGTGAGGCTGACCACTGGGATAGACAGCCACTTCTTAGAGGTGGCAGGATGATGGCTGCACTCTTTGGGGGGTTCCAGCAGGGCAGGCCCTGACCCGGGTCACCCAGTGCCTACTGACCAATCTCCAAAGAGTAAAGCGTGGTCTTGCACATGGTCTCGTTGGTCCTGCATTCAGTGATGGTGGCGCAGCTGGATACGCCCGTGGGTTCAGCACAGGTGTAGCACTGCAAGGCTATGACTGAGAGAGTGATGAGGGGTTGGTGGGTCAGAGACCCCCTGCGCCATCCAGAGATAGTCTATGGGCGATCATGACCCTGTCCCAGAGTCCCCAGGCTGAAAGGACAGTGATGCTAGCCAGTTTTTAAAAAGCATCATCTTCAGCCGGGCGTGGTGGCGCACGCCTGTAATCCCAGCACTTGGGAGGCTGAGGCAAGAGGATCACCGTGAGTTCGAGACCAGCCTGGGCTACAAAAGTGAGCTCAAGGCCAGCCTGAATTGCATAGGGTGACCCTGTTTCAAAAAGACAAAAAACAAAACAAAAAAAAAAGCATCATCTTCACAGGGGTGGTGGGGTGCTGTTGGGCAGAGAAACCTCTGTGGGTACCTTCTGACTCCTGCTAGCCCAAAGGGCTCAGGTGTCAATGTTTGCATGCAGGTGGGAAGTGTAGTGAGTTAGTGAAGCTATCTCAAAATCCAAATAAAGCACAATAGAGGTAGCACAGTGTGAAGGCCCTGGGTTCAAGCCCCAGTTCGTCCTAAACACACACCGAAAATGCTTCTAGGCCCGCCCGGCCCCTTGCCTGGGAGGTGGCTGCCCTCCTGCTCTCACTGAACCCCAGCCTGCCCTTCAGTGCTGGCTACACTGCTCCCCCTTTCTTCCCATCTCAGGCCTGGCTGATGGGGGGCTGCTCCCCCAGCTCACCCCTCTCCCCTTCCAGCCTCTCCCTGTGGAAGGGTGGCAATGTCAGCACCTGGGGCTTGCTGAGGAGGGGGGGCAGACCCAGCTCACAACACAGGGCCCCTTCTGTCTCCAGTACCCCACCGCCCCTTGTCCCCGAGCCCTCACCGAGTTCCCCATGAGCGGCCAAGGCCAGAACCAGCGACGCCAGCCACATCCTGGGTGCGTATCCTCCTCTGCTGCCCATGGCGGAGTGCGGTGGTGGTCCGACTGGTCTAGTCGACTCAGCAGATTAGCGGGATCTGGTTTCTCTAGGGCAGGGACAGAGACCCCGCCCAGCCCTAGGACCTCTCCTCCCTGCCCCCCCCCCCCCCCCCCCCCCCCCCCCCCCCCCCCCCCCCCCCCCCCCCCCCCCCCCCCCCCCCCCCCCCCCCCCCCCCCCCCCCCCCCCCCCGCAACAAACACTCTGGCTTCCAAGCACTCCTGCCACCACCTGACCCACTCAGGTCCACCCCTCCTCCCGGCCCTTCCTCATTCCTCTCCCGGCTGGGGC
Organism: Myocastor coypus; assembly: GCA_004027025.1. Classification (NCBI taxonomy): domain Eukaryota; kingdom Metazoa; phylum Chordata; class Mammalia; order Rodentia; family Myocastoridae; genus Myocastor; species Myocastor coypus. Next base: position 5,157 of record PVJA010011998.1, read on the forward strand.
CTGACCCTTCCTTCCTGGCCTGCTGGCGACCCACGACCCATGTCCCCTCCCACTGGAGCCCTTCCTTCTACAGCTCCTTGCTGGAGACCCTCCCTGACACCTAACCCTCTCGCCTCAGCTTCCGCTCCCCTCCACCTGGGCAGGTCCAGGCTGCCTGGAAGTTAGCAGTGGTGGCTTGCACTGTGAACTCCTGCAGGACAGATTCACACGGACTGGAATCTCCCCAAAACGAACTGGCCGACCCAGCTCCTTGCAAATGCTTAGTGTGGCGGAGTGGGGAGATGGTGTGGTGGGCTGAATTGCTCCTCCCTGGCAGCCCAAAGTTTGTTCAGAGGCTTAAGGAACAAAGAGAAAAAAACCACTAGGCCCATAGGAAAAGTTAGAAATGGAGGCTGGGGTATGGAGAGTCCCGGGTCTCCTTGGGGACACTAATCCTCGGGACGCTAGCCCCACCCTGGCCATCAGCACACCTCAGTCTCTATCGGTTCTGAAGCAGCCTCAGGCAGAACTTTTCTGGCCCCATTGCTAGTAAGAAAATTGAGGGCACTCCTTGCTTTTGAATTTGGGTGCTAATGGCTCCCGACTGATCAGTCCTGGCACCCCACTGCCCCTGCACACCCCACCCTACCTGATCACCCCTGCTCAGGTCTTTCCTAATGGTCAGGCTACAGTCTCATTAGGCTGGCTCAACTCCCATGAGGCGCAGGAACCCAACTCTCAATGCTGGGCTTTGGCTTGCTCCCATACTGCTGGGAAACATCCCTCCATCCTGCCCCTCTAGCGATGTGGGAACCCCAGGCTTCGTTGCTGGGTCTTTACCGCTGGCATGGGCTGAACTCTTGTCTTCCTGGTGCTGGGCGGGACCAAAAGTGCTTAGAGCTGACTGATACGTGGGGCCCGGGCTTCCTCCACACCCAGTGCATGTCCAAGACAGCCTACTGATCTTATTTGTCCACAAGACTCTAGAGGGTCACATACCAGTGAGTTTTAGTTTGGATCAAGAAACTGGCTCTGAGAAACTGACTGACCTAGGCGGGCCACCTAGTTAGCCGGCAGGGGCCCTGGCCTGTCTAATTTTGCACATCCAACACCAGGTGCAATGAGGCAGTCAGCAGGACGCGCTGCAGTACCTGACTGAACGCCTTGCACACCCAGGTGTCTCAGGGCTAGCCCAGCTTTCCCGTATGGCTGCTGGGCTCCTTCCTGTCCTCAGGCCCAGTGTTCCGCCCATGACTTTCACCCAAACACCCACACCTCCAGGTGTGGTCTCTTCCTGGAGTTTCCACCTGACCCTCCCTGGGGAGGCCCAAGATGGATTTTTTTTTTTTTTTTTTTTTTGCCAAAGTGGCAGCTGCCTGATTGGGGTGGAAGGAATGTAGCCCAGACAAAATTTGGACTGGCTCCACCTGGGAGGCCCAGACCCAGCCCTGCTCAGTGTCCCTGGGATCTGTGAGTCAGGACTCAGAATGTGTCAGGATCAAGGTGTAGCCTGTGACCAGGGAAAACCTCTACTGGTTACCCCAGAGGTTGCACCGGCCTGGGACATGCTAACCTCAGAACTGACCCTTGAACTGTGATGCAGGAATCAGAAACCACTGTCAGGCTGCATGCTGTGAGTCTGTTGTGGCGTCTCTGTCCAGACCTTGGCCAGGGTGAAAGTTCAACTCTGTCAGGGAGGAAGACAGCAGGCTTACATGAGGCCACCCGCTGCTCCAGGGCTATTTCTGCTAATAATCCATTGAGTCAGACAGTGCCCAGTGATGAGTGGGCATAGATCCATGGTCTTCAGTGTCCTCTGCAGCCAAGGGTCCTGTGATCTGTGGTCAGCCAGTGTCCCAGAATCTCTGTTATCCCCACTGCCATTCAATGTCCTGAGGTTGCCCAGTTTGCTCTCGTAGGAGACCCTTCTAGGTCCTCGTTCTGATCCGAGAAGTCGGTATTTGTAATCCCAAAGTTACATTACTGGAATCTCACCAAGGTAATTCCAATCTACCACTTCCTATGCAACCCACAGTGAGAATAAAGACACTAAAACATATTTGTAATTATTAGGGAGCCAAAGGGCTCTAAGTCCAGCCACAAAGATGGTCCTTTGAAACAAAGGAGGGCGACTCAAGGCCTCACCCAGCTTTATTCAGTGGAGGAGTGGCCCGAGGAGGAATGACTGAGAATTGTGGGAGGTAGTGAATACTGTGAGCTGAGCTAGGTGGGGGACCTACGTTTACCTCTGCCACCTGCAGAGGATATGCAGAGAGAGTAATCTACATAAGGCTATTCAGATAGTATCAAATGTTTTGGCTAGTCCGGTGCTTCAGCTTTGATGTAATCTTTCAAGTTCCAGGAAGCCTCTGTCTGGAGGCTCCTTCCCAGCTGGCGGTGTGGAGCATTGGCTCTTTGACCTGTCTCAACCCAGCTCACATTAAGGAGCAGCAGCTGTAGGTTACCAGGGAGACACACATGCCACCTTCAAAGACTATCACCAACACCTCAGCTAGACCAATATACATTACTTAAGGCCAACTGAGAGGATAAACAAAAGTTTCTTACATATCGACACAAGGAAATAGGGCCAGACTCAGTCAAAATAGAGATAGTCGCGGTCCTCCACAGCTCTGTTACCCATACATGTCATATTCTGTGGGCTAGAGTCTGAGCAGAGCAAAGCTGTATTGGTCAGCTCCTGACATGGGGGGAAAGGGATGAGAGGACCACAGTCAAGGCAGGGGTGGTTGCTGGCTACATGTGGGTACTCGTCCTATTCTGACTGGAGTACGCGGACTCCATGGTGGGAGCTAGAGCCCTCTACCCATACCCAGCGCTCAGGAATCACACTGGCCACAGTCACCCTCAACCCAAGCAATGCCTGCTGGGAGTGCGGACGTGCTACTGCCTACACCCTCCTCCTCAGCTGGCCCTGGGATGCCTCCTCCTGTGGCTATTTGTCCCATCATCTGGCACACGGGTACCCCACACAGCCTAGCCTCTCTTTCAGGTGTACACAGAACTACACACACCATCACACATCTTCTAGAAAACTGCTCTTTGCACCCTCCAACCAGGTACCCAAGGATGGTTCTGGAAGGGTGATGTTGGGTTGCACTATAGACAGAAGCATCCCCCGGGGCTGACTACCCCCTGCACCCCACCACCACCATCATTGCTTCACTTCCAAGGAGCTACTGCAGCAAATACATAGCCGTGCCTCTTTGCAGATCTTCCCTGGATACCCAGCACTTGTCAGCAGTAACCGGCTCTGGTGCCCTGGCCTCAGAATCCTAAACCCTTTCAACAGTGCTCCGCTGACAGCCAGGCTCCTAGGGCCCACCAGCCGCAAGCATCTGGGGGCACACTGGGGGGCCAGTGCTGGAGCTAGCACTAGGTGTACCTCAGAGCTCTGCTGATGGTCCTCCATGGGGCGGAGCCCCATGCCAGCACGGAGGTGGCACCTGTCCCTTGTCAGCGCTCCGTGTCTCCATGGTGTGTGGATCTAGAGAGGGCCAGCTGTCTCTGATCCTGAGCACTGACTTCACTCCATTTGTATGGCTACCTAGGGGTCTTTATCTTTGATCTTCCTCTGCCCAGTCCTGCAAGTGCCACCTTCTGCTACACTAGGAGGGTCCATTCTTCTCAACATTTATGACATATTCCCAACACTGTCAACTACCTTTTAGTTCCATGTATGATATTATTTTTCTTTGTTCTGTGTCTATGTGAGACAGTGCATTGCTATGTAGTTCAGGACAGTCTTGAACTCACTAGGAAGCCCCAGGCTGGCCTCAAATTCACAGCGATCCTCTTGCCTCAGCCTCCTGAGTACCGGAATAACATTTTCATGTGTGCTCTAAAAAATATTTGTATGTACTTATTTATGAATCTTTCTCAGTCTGAATTTTGTATCTTATTTATCTTTTTCTCTTAAAATGTCATAGCTCTGCTAAAGGTGCCTCAGATGTTGTGCAGCTCGTCCCTGAGAGCGTACCTTGGCACTCTCAGCGCATTCACAGACACACGCGGAAGCATCTCCAGGCAGCGTAGCGCGTTTTCGCTATCTCAGACAAACCCAGTGCCTTTTAACCTTTACCCCTGTCTCTCCAGTCCTGTGGTATTGTGAAATACGTATTTGGTCATCGTCTCGGTTTCTTGGCACACAAGGACTGGGACAATAGCTCAGAAGGATAAGCACCTGCAGTTTCTTGGCACACAAAGACTGAGACAATAGCTCAGAAAGATAAGCACCTGCCTTGCAAGAGTGCGGTCCCAAGTTCGATCCCCAGTATAAAAAAAAATAATAAAAAAATAATAATAAATAAATAGTTTCTTGTCACATGGTTCTTAAAATTCTGAAATTGAGCTAGACGTAGGGACTCATATCTGAAATCCCAGCATTCTGGGAGGCTGAAGCAGGAGGACTGGAAATTCAGGCCAATCATAAGCAATATAGTAATTTAGAGTGACCCTGCCCCCAAATGAAAAATAAAACTAATCTGAGGATATAGTTCAGGCCCTGGTTTCGACCTCCAGAAATGGAAGAACAAAAGTGAAAATGAAAACAAAACAAAACTTCTCTTGGAACCTCTGCAAGTGTCTTTTGTATGCAAAGGGCTTATGGGAGATCACTGCACAGAGTGTAGGGCTTTCAGATTGCCCTTAGGCTCTTGGGGTGGGGGTGGGGCTGAAGGTTGACCTCATAGCTAGAGTCGATCAGGTACTTTTAAGAAAGCCTCCATAACCCCCCGAAAGAACAGAACTGACGGAGCTGCCTTCTAGGAGCAATGTGGAGGGCTTTCCTGGAGGGTTGCATGTCAGCAGCTGGCTTGGAGCTAGCTTCGTACCCTTCCCCACACATCCCACCCCTGTACCCTGCCCATCTATGGTCCCTCCTCTGTCACTTCCCAGAAGATAAGTGAGAAACATAAGTAAAACACATCCTGTGTTCTACAAACCACTCCACCTAAGGAGGATCCAGGATGGGGCTGTAGAAGCGTGGGCTACACGGTGGCTGGGGCAGGCAGCCCAGCAGGGCCCCCTGTGGGTCTCACACCTTCTCTAGGTGAGCAGCAGAAGCCCTGGAAGAGGTCCAGCCGGTGTGTGCTGCAGGATCGCTTGGGTGCTGGTGTGAAAGTCGATCCCAAGAGGAAATGGTTCTTGTCAGACCTGGGCAGAGACAGAGCCTGGAGGTAAGAAGCGAGAGCCACCTATGTCTCTGAGATGACCACTGTGTCACGGACATTCCAAACACCACCAAAGAGATTCTTTGTTCTACACACACCACACGTTTTGCACACCTGCACAGATTTCTGTAATGAAGTTTATCTTCCACATACCCCAAGACTATGGCAATTCTAAGACCTTGCCCTGGACAGGAAGGTATCTATACCACTGACCTGACACCAAGTCCTGCCTCATGAGTGTCTGGAAGATGAGGTGCTACTATCTAAGCCAGTGCCATATAGGTATCCATGTTGCCTTTTAAAACTCACCTGACTGGGCTGGAGAGACAGCTTGGTGGCATAAGTGACTGCCTGGCAAGCGCAAGGTCCCAAGTTCAGTTCCCGGTACTGCATGCCATGCTAACCCCAGAACCAGGCATCCTGGTGTATGCCTGTAATCCCAGCACTGGAGAGCCTGAGAGAGGAGGGTCACTATAAGTCTGAGCTTCCTAGCAAGACCCTGAATCAAATAAATAATAAACAAACTCATCTGGCCTTGTTACTCTAAAATAAATGTCACACTCACTCTGGAGGGTTTCTCTCCATGGTTTAGATGAACGCCACTTGTGTTTTGGTGTTTCAAAGTACATGTCCTTTTCCTCTCTCTTAGGACGGACCCCATCCATCCTGGGAAGCCACTACTGTTTTTCCAGGTTATTGAGGATAGGATATGTACTCTTTTGTGCCTGGCTTCTTTCAGGTGGCAAGATATTTTCAAGCATCGCCCACATCATGGTGGGCATGCTGGCACCTCGTTTCTTCATGCAGCCAATCAGCACCCTGTGGCCCAGCTAGCTCACAGCTTGCCCGTCCACCCATCAGCTGAGGGACATCTGTTTTTTTCCACCTTTTGGCTGCTGTCAGTATCATTACTGTGAACAGCTGAGAACCAGTTTCAGTGTGGGCAAGTTTCTACTTTTCTTGGGCGTATGTGCCCAGTGGCACTGGGGTGGATCATATGGTAACACTGGGTTAATGAACTGAATAAGCCACTAATTATTTATGAGACTAGACAAGCAAGTTTGAGGACTGAGTCTTGCTTTTCCTCTTCTGAACTGTCTGGCACTTAAACCACGTCTTTCTTTTTTATACTTGGATCTTGGATTGCACTGAAATGCCTTGACTCAGTGAGAGGGGCTGGATGGGTCGGGTGCTACCCTGACCCCTGTGGCTACTGTCCTGAGTGCCCCCAAGGGTATCTCCGCACTCTTCTGCACTGCCCATGTGTGCAGCTGTCTGTGACTCTCTCTGTCCAGGATGACGTCGCTCATTGCACCGCTCTCTGAGGCAGCCCCTTCTCCAGGCACTAGCTTTTTCATATGTATTTTCATTCACACTTGGCCCAGGAGGGACCAGAAAGTCCCTGGAGGAGCCCATGGGCTGCAGCTGCTGGGTGTGCCTCAGTGTCTCCAAAACCAGAAGCCGGAAACAGCCCAGGCTATTGCTGCCAGTGAGCAAATATTTGCCCAGTAAGGAAGTAACTTCCACAAACCTCAGCTTGCAAAGCTCCTGCGGTCATCGCAAGACGAGTGATTGCAGCAGTCATGGAAACTCTGTCATCTGCCTTACAACATAAAGTCCAGCACCAGGCCCGTGGCTGGCACAGGAGACTGCAAGAGGCAGAGGCAGCATGCGTGCCCGCAGTGGGCACACAGGGTAAGGGAGCACGGGCCAGGCTCCCTGGAAAGCAGGTGAGAGGAGCAGGGCAAACATGCAGGTGGGCTGGCACTGAAGGAGGGGCAAGGAGGTGGCTGGTCAGGGAGGGGACTTCTTCCCAGGTTCCAGTCCTCCCTCTTCAACTTCAATCCTAGCTGGTTTGGGTTGAGGGTCCTGGCCCCAGGTGTGGCCCCTAAACCTTTCAGGCCTTTGCCTGGCTGGGGACTAGAGAGGCTCGTAGTGAGTACAGCTTGGGTGAGGGAGCCATGACTGGGAAGAGGTGCTAAGAGACAAGGCATTGCCTGAAGTGGCTTTCTGTGGCTCTCTGCTTTCACTGGAAAACTCATGCTATGTGATTTGGTGACATTTTATTGGGGGGGGGGTTGTTAGGCTTGGGGAAGTGTCACACAGGGAGGGTTTTCAGCTTATATTGACATGGATTTGGAGAGACTCCAGCAGGACTTCCCAAGAAAAAGAAGGTTTGGAGTGAAAGGGGCTGGCCCAGAGTGACCTCAGGGCAGGTCTGCCTGAGGGACAGGTGTGGTCAGGCCAGCGGCGTCATTGGAGGAGAGGCTCAGTCATGGTTGCAGAGGCTGAACTGGCAGCAGGCGACAGACACATTGGGACCCAAGCCCAAGCTGGAGACTTCAGGGCAGCCCCTGTCGCACATCTTGGTGACCAGAGGCAGTTGTTTAAAGCTGATAGGGGACCCTTGGGGGTAGGAGAGAAACCACAGATGCTCCTGGGGCTCTGAGCTACCCAAAGCCCCTTGTCCCACTTGCCACTGAGCTGAAGAACACCCCCAGGAAACTGGGCACATGGGCTACCAAGGGATCCTTGCTGGTCCCCACAGGGACACTGCCTAGGGTGGAAGATGATGCCCACCACCCCACCCCTCGGAATGCCAGGCTGGGAAACAGAACAACAAAGTTTCCCAGGCCACCAGAGGGCATGTGCTGCCTGGCCCAGATCTGGCTGAATATCCCTGCGATGTTCCTGGCCTGCCAGGCCCCTGGACTGGGACCCCTCTGAGCCTGGTCTCCCAACTGGGGTGAGAATGGTATGTACAGTCCAACTGCCCATCCGACTCACGTGTAGCAATGATGACGCAGTGGGTGGAGCCTCTTGGACAGCTGAATGGTTGGGAGCACCCTCCAAAGCCTTTGCAGCGGTGACATCTCAAGCCCTGGGCTGTGGCTGCAGTGGGGATGGATAATAGCACAGAGGAAGCAGGTGGTGACTACCGCAAGTCCAGCATCGCTCTACCTAGCACCTACTCCTGTCTGTAGCCTCTACTGTGAGCCCCTGGACCTCGGTGTATGGTGGTGAGGGTGTCCACCATGCACCAAGCTTCATCTGAGGGCCAGACCAGATCCTGGCATCCAGCCCTGCTGTCACAGGGCACAAGTGACCATGTGGGGGCCAGCTGGGCTGCCTCCCTTGGCTCAGAATCACACACTGGAAGAAGCAGGTGAGATCTCCTCAGGAAGTAGAAGTCCAGCCCAGGCTTTGGGTAGAGCTTGGGTGGCAGAGCGTGGGAAGGTGGTTGTGCCTACTTCCACTTTTTGCCCCTGCAGAGCCGCTGGACCTCCATCCTGGGGCTGAGGTGAATGGAGCCTTTCCCTCTTTCACAGAAACCAGGGCTAGGTTGACCAAAAGGAGTCTTTTTCTTGGCAGAATAAGTCCCTCTGTCCCTGGTGCTGTCCTCTACCCCAGTGCCCCAGTGGACTGTGTCCTGCTCTTCTCCACTGTTTTATACCTGCTCCTCTGCTGCTCCCTGACTCTCTCCACCTGGTGCTCAGCCTCAACTCCTCCCAAGTTCCCATGTAAGGACGCGTCGCTGGCCCCTCCCATCCTCTTGCTCCCAGGGTGCTCTAGAACCTGCAGGGGACACAGGCCCTACCTGTCCTGCTGAAGCTGTACTAAGGAAATTGAGTCAGGTCCTTCCCAGTGGGCCAGTGTGTGGAATCCTATTTGGGGGCTGGGCCTTTCCTGGTACCTGAGAGCCTCAGCAGCTCACCCCTCACCCCCCACACACACGCACGCACGCACGCACGCACGCACGCACGCACACACGCACGCACGCACACAGTGTCCAGGTGCAGAGCCCTCGTCAGCCTTGAAGCTCCGCATTTTGCAGCAGCAGGTGAAAGAAGCCCTGTCAGGAACCTTGATGGTCTGCCACCTTGTGGCTGGAGCTGGGGCTACCTGTTCAGAGACCACGAGAGTCCAGGTGCCCTGCCCCACCACAACGGCCAGACACCTTGGCCTGACAGGGTGAACACATCATTCTGTTGCTGAGCAGTGTGCACAGACACTTGGGGGCAGTGGCAGCGCAGGGCGCATGAGGCACCACAGAGAAGCTGCCCCCAGCCTCCTACTACCCTGCTCTTGGAATCCTCCCAGTGCCTCCTGGATTTGCCCTGGCGGTTCCTTCCAACCTCTTGCAGCACAAGCTCCAGCTGAAAGGCTACCTCCTCCAGACAGACCTCTGCCGTACCCGCCTCTGGCTCCAGGATCCCTATCCTAGTGATCGTGTCATGCTGCCCAGGACCCCCTCACCACCCACACACCTCTCTGAGGCCCCTAAGTGGGTAGGGCTCTGTTCCCACTCTTGGGTTCCTTTCAAAGCATCTATCAACCCAGAACCCTCCCCTTCACATAATGAGGCTTGTGGGAAGAATGAACGAGGGAATGCGAAGGCTGACAGTGAGGGCAATGGCTAGGTTACCAAGGAAAGGACGACCTCTGCTCTTTATCATGTGCTATTGCATTTTTATTGATGAGGTGGAGGAAATTGTAGCTCGCAGAAATCAGCCACTAGGAGCCAGCACTGAGCCAACAGGAGAGCACTGAGTAGTCCCTGCCACCCTGAAATGGATTCTGCAGTAGGGGGGCCAAGGGGTGAGCCGCAAGGGCAGCAGATAAGAGAAGGATGGTCCTGCTGGATGTGGGGCTGTGGGGAAAGCACACCCTCTGGTTTCACTTGGGTGTGAGCCTGGCAGGTGGTGTTACCCAGGGATGGCAGGGCTGGTGTCTCTCCCTCCTGAGAGAAGACCACAGGCCCCGAGCCCACCATCTTCCACTGGAAGAGTCATGGCCAGGTGTGTCCCAGAGGCAGGTGAGAGCTCCACAGAAGGAGGCCTGGGGGTCTGCTCTTGTGGGAAGTGATCTCTGGGTCAGAGATCTTCCTGCCATACACTGGCCTTGGTGCGGACCAGGAGGAGGGAGTGGGCCGTGCCCCAGCCCTGTCTTGATGGGGATAAAGCCTCTCCTACTCTAAGCTCAGCGTCCCACAGGACCCAAAGGATCTCTGGCTCTTAAGGCCGAGCTGCTCCTCCTTGAAGAGCCTCACGTCTCAGAGGACAGGGCCACCATGGGGTCTTTGGTAGGGAGTTTGTCCCTGGGTATGGAAATTCCTGAGTCCACGCCAAGGATGCACACACATGGGCTTTGTGCCCCATCCCAGGGGGAATCCCCACCTACAGATGGGGAAACTGAGGCTTTGCCAGGTAAGGCCTAGGAGATCTGGGGCTGCCTGGGTGTATAGAATGAGGCAGCAGGTCTTGCTCGGGCATCAGGACATGGTGGGGTGAGCTAGGGTTCGGTTGGGAGATGTCTAGGGAAGACATAGGCAGCAGTGTTGGCGGGTGCTCTTGTGCAGGCACCAGGGCTAAAGCACTAAAGCCAGGGCAGATGGGGCCAGCATATGGACGAGGACAGTCACAGCGTGTGGAGGACAGGAGCGGAGCCCACGCCACCCCCACCCCACCCCCACCCCCACCAAGGCAGGTATATGGGCAGAAAAAGACCAGAGAAGGGAATGAGGAGGGTGCTAGGAGAGGGTGACTGCAGGTGGCAGCCAGCTGGACCTTCTGCCTAGAGGCCTAGGGGAGGACACGAGAGGTAAGCACTAAGGCTCTGCTGGAGGACATAGGGCCTAGGGACACAGTGCTAGGTGAGGAGCAACACAAGACAGGCGGGTGGGCAGTGAGGGCCTGGGGTCCAGATGGGGTGGGGATAGGAAAGGGGCTCCCCCAGGGGTACAAACACAGCCCAGGGCTGTGGATGGCCTGGATGGAGGGATGGGTAAGAGCTGTAGGGGTGGAGGAGCAGCCTGATGCCCGGACTCACCTAGCACCAGGCTCAAAACCATGGCCATCAGGAATCCTCCAAGAAGCCGCATGTTGTCCGGGTGAAGGCGAGAACGGTGCCCTGGCTTTTCCTTATACCCACAGCTGCTCCCACCCCCACCCTTCTGAGTCACCAGCAGCCTGGTTGGGCTAGGAGATGGGCCAGGCTCAGGTCACACCAGAGACCAGCCTGGCCCCAGAGATGTGACACTGTGCCCTCAAGGCCTTCTTCCCCATCCACACAGAGATGTTCCAGTTGTCAGAACCAGAGTTCTGAGGGGTCAGGCCTAGGGTGGTCTCCTCAGTGGCTGGGAGGAGCACAGGCAACCAGCCCAGCCCTTTCCCTGCAAGGTGCAAACAGAGCCTCCCATGTATGTGGAAACCCAAGCCTCCTTCAGCACCCCACCCTAGAAGGAGTCAGGAGGCCAGACCTCAGGAGAGGTGTAACTCCCCATCTGTCAAAGGGGCCAGCAATCTCAGGACAACCAAGGAAGCTAGGTGTGTGCTGCATCTGAAAGAAGGACGGGGACTGCTGTCCAAGTGAAGGACCAGGCTGGCATGACACCCAGGGTTCCAGAACCCAAGAGCGTTTGCCCAGGGGGGCAGGAGGGCCAGTGGGGTTTGTATGAGAGGCTCGGAGAGTCAGCTTTGTGTCTTCCCTCAGTACCGTGACATCTCTCTAGTGGGCTCCCCAGCAAGGTGGAGAGGGAGCCGGTGGCTGAAAGGGAGATCTTGAGAAGCTTCAGATGCACACCCCTCTTCCTAGGAGGAACTGGGAAAATGGGCTCAGAAACCTGAAAGCTGGGGGACAGATTGGAAGCACCCTGCTTTGTCACCACAACTGTCCCACTCCGAGCCTTCCCCAGGGCTCTCTGGCCCTCACGGGAAGATTTATCCATCTTGCATCAAATTGAGTGACTACAGGAATCTTGTTCATTTCCAGGGACTGGGCTGGCTCTGAGATCACATAGCAACAGGGGAAGTGAAAGAGCCTGGGACCTAGAAGCCATGGGGTGGATAGGAGGCCAGGGCCCAAGGGGCCAGGAAGATCTGCCCAATGAGACTGAGTTGGCGGGGCTTGAGCGCAGACCAGGCGATAGCAAGGAGGAACAGCCGAGTGCCTCTGTCCGTTTATTCACCCATCCCACATGTAATGCTGTTGGGAGCTCTCTGGGGTGCTAGCTATACAACGTGGACCAAAGAGCAGAACGGGCTATGGCCGAAGGGTGAAATTTCAGGTCCGGAAAAGAGCAAGGGTTGGGACTTAGCCTAGGCAGTGGCTGCTACGGCAAGGAGATAGAGTTAGGAAGCATCTGGACCGCAGAAAGTCAGACAGGACAGCAGGACCTCCTGCACCACGTCCTAGCTGAGCACCGGCACGTGGGAGCAGCTGGAGGGGCGCTTTCATTCCTATTCAGCCACTGAAGTGGCCAGGGCCTGGAGCGGTAAGCCCAGGACACCCTGGGTGGTGAGACTCTTAAAGCATGCTTAGAGAGGTACGGTATGGGAAGGGCAGTTTCATTTGTGTTTCTCAAGAGTTTGTAAATGACACATATGTTCACTGTGACAAATCAGACATTGTAAAGAGAGACAAAGAAGCACTGGTCTGCTTTGACTTCTCAGGGCCATTGGCAAACTGACCACAGGTGTCCCCGGAGGTAGGGACCCACCACAGCGCTGACCTAACGTCCCTCACAGGGCCTCCACAACTGGCTGCACCTTCAGGTCAACAGCCCCTCGGTCTCTGTCACACTCAGGGAAAACAGGTACCACTCCGTGGTGCCACAGAGCACGGCAAGCGCCGCTGAGCGCCAGCTGCTTCTCTATGTGGAGCGGCCTTCGGTGAACAGCCCTGGATGACCGCCATGTTGGAGAGTTCTTGCTGCTCCTAGAATAGAACGGCCAAAGCCCTGGGCCCCCACAGAAAGGCCAGCCCTATGGTCCCCAATATTCCTGTGCCTTTCCTTCCTTATCCCTCTACTCTGTGTCTCTTTGCATCCAGACACAGGGCTGAATGCCCCAC
>PVJA010011998.1:18278-53205 GCA_004027025.1 Myocastor coypus
CCTTGTTTCAGAACTTTTGTTTGTTTTTATGGCCAGCTCAGCCTGCCCTCAGAGCAGTGCTGGCGCAGCATGTGGTGCCGGGGATTGAACCGCGGTCCCTACAGCTGTCTAAGCTTTCCTAAGCAGGCACTTTAGACCACTGAGCCATCCTGCCAGGCCCGGCTTCATCTGTCTGAGGCTTGGTTTTGCCACTGTTCAAGGAGCATGACTGTGGTACCCAGCTTGCAGGCTACCCTGGAGCGCCTGAGCCATGAGTAATGGGAGTAGGTGGGTGGTAGTCACAACGCAAGGACAGGCCAGCCACAACCACCGTGCCAACTTCCCCAACATGCAGTGCTCTCACCTACCACTGATTTGGAACCTTCTGCGTTGGGCACCTGACAGGACCAAGGTCAGGCCAGACAAGCAGGATACTGCCCTTAGGGATCCCAGGCTGGGGGCAGCACAGTCACTGTGGCATTTGGATAGGTGCCCCCAATGCCCTGAGCCCATAGGTGACATGATATTCCATGGAGACAAAAGGAAGGGCCATTTGGGGCCCTCCCAGCTCTGGCTAAGGACACCACTTGAGCAATGGACTTGCACAAGTAAGGTGATAACAGTTCCTCAGGCACCTCCCACTGACTCAGGGGCTCATCTGGCTCCTCCCAGCATGCCTCGGTCATCATACCAAGGCTGCTGCTTGCTGATAGGGTACTCAGGGCAGGAGACTATAGGGCAGGGCTCTTCTCTGGGCTCAGCCCTCAACTCCCACATGTGTGCATGTGTCTGTCTGTCTGTCTGTCCTCCAAGCCTGCCCTGTTCTGTATTTCTGTATTTGTCTCCCCCCCCTTCCTGTCCTTGTGTGAAGTTCATGATTCCTTTGGAAAGTGACATGTCCTCCCACCAAGTGCCTTCAGTTCCACCTTCAACTCCTAAACCTGTCCTTTACAGAAAAAAACTGAGGCAGGAAATTATCCCCAGCCCCAGGAACAGAGCTCTAGGCTTGTACAAGGCTAGGGAGAGGAGCCTACAAGAGGGAGACTCATCTCCTGAGTCCACTCTGGGGACAGATGCAAGCAGCTCTCAGGGTACAGCACGCAACAGGGGTCTAACAAGAGGGCTGCATTTGGATTTGGGGCCAGAGACAAGGAAACTAGAGCTATCCTGTCCTCCTCGGCTGGGCCAATGGACGGGTCCCTCAGCTACACCTGAGCAGGGGCACTGTGGATGAAGACAGTCCCACCACACCCTTAGGAGGAGGTGGCTGCTCCCTGGGGTACCCACATTCAGATGGCAGTGTTAGGCAGAACTGGGTGTTGTATTCTTAGGGAGCAATTAACCGTGCTTACAGAAGTAGGATGCTTCAGCCCACGGGAAACTGCAAACCCTCCCCACAGACTTCAGGGTGGAAGGGGCCCCTGGGATGCACAAGCGCCTGGTGCAGACCTCGACTGGATCGCTGTTCTGCTGGGGGTGACCTAGGGGTCTATGCACAGAGGTGGGGTAGCCTGTAGAAAGTAGGCAGCGGTCTTGGACTGCCATGCCATTCTTTTGTCCTGCCCCTGTTGGCCAACCAGCCTCAGCCTGTCCCTCTGCCAGCCATTTGTCACATGGGCACACCCCTCCCCTTCCCCTGCAAGACTTGCTGTGCTGTTCTGCCCAGAATAGTCCGATTGCCAAGGGCCAAATATAGCAGGGCCACTGGCTTAAACTCAGGGTGTGGGCAGAGGTGGAGAGGTCAAGGGGTCTGGCTGTACCAGATGCCACCCTCCCTGTACCCCAGATGGCTTCTGGGGCTAGTGGGGGCCTCAGAGGCCTGTTGAAGCACAGCCATTTTCTCCTAAGCCAAGAGCCACTCTGACACCAGGTCTGGAGCACTTCCTGGGACATATGTGGTGACAAAGGCATTGCTGTGGCCTCATCCCATACCTGCCCTGGACAGCTATTGGCCTCAGGAAGAGAACTCCTGCCCTCCTCCAGCAAATTCCTAATCTCCCCTCCCCCACCTCCAGCAGTTCATCGCCTACTTTGTAGATTGTGGCAGGGTCCTGCTGCAAGAAGCTTCACATTAACTAAGAGTTCCCAGGCTAATAATCGACCACCCTTGCCCCCTAAAACAGGAGGACCCCAGTCTGCCCACCAAGGCCAGGCCCTTTTGGGAGGTCCAGCCCCACACACCAGCCCTCTGACAATGATAGGTCACAGGCTGGGAGTGAGGCCTGGTAGGTGGTAGGAGTGAGCCGTGAGACCTGCTGCAGTTGAAGGGTTACAGATGGCGGGCGGCAGGGCAGGGTATATGTGTGGTGTGAGAGGGTGCAACTGTCCGAGGCTTGTCCTCAAGCGGGACTGCTGGGGGGAACAAGGCTTAGAGCAGACGCCATATGGTGGTCAGAAGAATAGGAGCCAAGACCAGGGTCCCTGGGGCAGCGAGGCCAGCTCCATTGCAGAGGTCATACTGGCAGCAGGAGCTGGTGGATGCATGCTTGGAGTAGCCATCATACACAGTCTCGAAGCATTCTGGCACACAGGACTTGCTCACCTTCATTCTGTATGGAGTATAGTCTGCAGAGGACAGATGGGGGGCCAGAGGGCTGCCCTCAGAGGGATGGGACCCCAACTAGCCTAGAGCCAGCATGATGGGGCAATTAGGGCTGGCCCCTTTTCCAAGGGCTCCCAGCAAAGACCCTGGGGCAGATGGGAACCTCCCTCCGTACCCACCACATTCCCAGGGCCTAGGGTCACCAGACTCACAGGTACGTGTGGTCATGCAGTATCTAACCATCGCCGGGCAGCGTATGGGGTTGAAGCAGTTGTCTCCATTGTAGCTACACACGTGGCACTCCAGGGCTTGGGCTGAGGTCAGGGTGCAGGGTCACAGAAAAGGAGAAACCCTTCAGTCCATCGCCCTCCCCAGGCAGGGAAGTCAAGAGGGGGGTGTTCACTGGGAGCTCTGGTCAGCCTCCCCACTCTGAGGCCTCCCCAAATTGGGCCTGCACACCCCTCTGGCTTCTGTCGACTTACCTAGAGGCAGGCCCACCAGGGACACCAGGAGCAGCACAAGCAGGGCTGCCATGAATGCAGGTGAGGGAACCCGTGGGTAGGTGGACCCAAATCAACCTGGCAGGCTCAGAGTACAGAGAGTGTGGGACAGGCCTCTGCCCTCTCCAGAGCTCCTGGTTTGTGGAAGGTTCAGCAGCCCTGCAGAGGGTGACAGACAGGTAGTCAGTGCTGGGCCCAGGCAGGCAGAGGGCCCAGCTGGGCCATCAACTCCGTGTCAGCGAAGGTGTCCTGGAGATGAGGGGAGGAGGAAGCAGAGGCCAGAGACTCCAACACGGGCCCAGCATCCCCTGAAAGCTCAGAGGCCAGTGCAGACTGAAGGGTGGGGTGCAATGCTATGCAGAGGAGATGGGAAACTGGAAACTGGCCCACGGCGGGTGGAGGTGGGAGTAAGGTGGGATGGGGGAGTGGGTGAGGGGGGTTAGACAGAGCCGGACTCTTCTGGTTGCTCTGGGGTGTCCTGTCTGAGGACCCTCTCCCACCCAGAAAGGCTTCCCGGGCACCTTGTCCTACCCACTCCTTCGGCCAGGAGAGGAGACGCTGGAAGCCAGGACAAGAACAGAGGAGCAATTCTAGTTAGCGTTTGGCGTTTTCAATCGAGAAGTCCGGTCTGTGGAAAGGGGGTTTGGGTTCTGGGCCACGGACTCCCTCTGCCCAGCCGCCATACTCCATGCTCGGGTCTGTCCTTGCTCGGGGGACTAAATTAGATTCCCCAGAAAACAATCGGTCTTTCACGACCCATTTCCCGAGATGCCAACCCAGGATGCCCGAGTCTGACTCAGGGCTAGACCGTGGCCCCACTGCTTCCCGCCCCCCTCTGACAGCTCCGCCCCAGAAACTGCGGTGTTGGCCCAGGGAGGGTTCCGGACGCCGGCGGGGTGACCTTCACGGCCACCCGCTCCCGCGAGCCTCCCAGGTACTCACCGCAGCTGTTCCCCAGGTCCACTCAGGGTCCAGCTGTACGCCAGTTCGCGATTCCCCTAGCACCCACACGCATCGCTGCAGTCAGCACTGCGGGGCTCACCGCTGGCGCGGTCCTGGGCTCGCTCTTGGCTCCACCCCCACAAATAAAGCTCACCGTAGGCCCCGCCCCACCCCGCCCCCAACCTCGCTTCAATGCTCCCACTTAGGCCCCGCCCAGGTCGCCCCCTCTCGAGTTCCCCGAAGCTCGGTCCTAGTCCTGCCCCCACCTTCCCCGCCACAGACCAGCCTTCTCTGCGGCTGATCCGTCCCCCTCTTGTCCCAGTCTCCCGAGGTCATTGCCCGGCAGTCCCTGTCTGGCCCTCCATGGTGGGCGGGGATTGGGATTGTGGCTGGGGCATCACCCTCTCCCCCAGCCTAGCTTAACATCCCCGCCGTCCTCCCACCCTCAGGTGCACCGCCAGAACACTTGTCACCTGGGCCCGCTGCTTTCTGCCCATTCAGACTTCCCCGTGACACTCAGACCTCCGAGCCTACTGGGTGTCTCCAGTGACCACTGTGTGTATACCGCAGTCCCCGGGAAGTCCCCGGCGTCTCGCAGGTCTCACGCCCTTCCCAGCTTCAAGATAATTATTTTTATATAACTTTAACTATTTTTGCTTTTTTTTTAAAAAAAAAATTCCGTTTTAGGTAAAATATTTAGTGAATTTTCCTGGACCCTAAAATTTTCTTTTTATTTATTTTTTTTAATTTTTTTATTTTATTTATTTATTTTTTTCTTGTTTCAGAACCATTGTTTGTTTATTGACTCTTTTTTCTGGCCGGCTCAGCCTGTCCCGAGGGCAGGGCTGGCGCAGCATGTGGTGCTGGGGATTGAACCGTGGTCCCTGAAGCTGCCCAAGCTTCCCCAAGCAGGTGCTTTAGACCACTGAGCCATCCCGCCGGGCCCCTAAAATTTTCTTTTTAAATGTGTGGGGAAAAAAAAAAATTCCTTGGACCCTGAAAACTCATTTTACCCTTAAAAATGATCAGTCCTTGTTACGGACTCTGAGCAGTAAAATCCTTCAGTCTGGGCAACTTAGGCTGGTTGAGGTCCTTGTCAAGTGGTCCTGTCCCCGTGTTCCAGGAGTAAGGGGCAAGACAAGGGGCAGAGAGTGGGGTACTCAGACTGCTCACCAGCTTCAGTATCCCTCGAGAGGAAGCAATAGAACTGGATGTAGTGTCTTGTCTTTAAAAGCTGAAAAGCATGCCAAATATACAAAGGACCATGACATTATCATGTTTATTGTATTTATTCATTGCACCTGTAAGGATATCATTTGTTTAGTATTGGATGTGTTGTAAGGCAGACATAGCTCCACAGGCAACACAGGGCAATGATCCCTGGGTGACGGGGATAGACCAAGGGAGCTACAAAATATATGGACAGGAACCCCGTAGTGTTCTGTACGGACCCACCTCTAACTACTCACAGCCACCTTGAGCTGTAGCTGCCAGGACCACCCCTCTGTAGCTCTGCTCAGTTTCCTGCACAGTTTCCCATACACACTCCATCTGACACAAATCATGGATGGACTGACGTCTGCTAGCCAAGAGTAGGCTTCCATTGCTAGAGTCACCAGTAAGTAGCTGTCTGTGATGCTGGGTCTTTCTGTCTGCTTTTCCTCAGTTTCCGCTACTTAGGCATCCTCACCCATGTGGTTGGGCTCTTTCTGGAACAGTGTACATCTCCCACTCAAGGACACTGGGGAGCTCAGGCCGATGATGACTCTGGGATCCAGGGGGCAGAAGATACTAGAGAGCTAGGTGGAAAGTTTCCCTGAATCGCCAGCTTTGCTCCTGTCAGTGCCAGAGTTTGGAGAGCCTGCCGGAAGGCAGGCCAGACCCAAAAGAAACTGGCACACCATCCACAGTGCAGGCAAGGGGCAGGGGACCAACCTGGGTGCCTGGAGGACAAACCTCACAATTTTGGGCATCCCTGCGTTGGGATCAAATCAGACCTAAAGGCCACACAAGCTCCAAATAACAGTTAAAAGTCAGCCTCCAAACATCTGATTGCCTGAAGCAATGTAATTATATCCTGGAACCAAACTGAAAATTCTTTTTCTTTTTCTTTTTTTTTTCAGAACTGGGGTTTGAACTCACAACCTTGCACTTGCCAGTGCAGGCACCTGTGCCACAGAGCTATCTCCCAGCCCCTGAAAATTCTTTTTAAAAGTCCAAGCCGGGCGTGGTGGCGCACGCCTGTAATCCCAGCATTCGGGAGGCTGAGGCAGGAGGATCGGTATGACTTTGAGACCAGCCTGGGCTACAAAAGTGAGCTCAAGGCCAGCCTCAACTGCATAATGAGACCTTGTCTCAAAAAGACAAAAAAAAAAAAAAAAAAAAAAGTCCATTGCACGACAACATAAAATCCATCAGACGGTATGCCTGGTGTCAATTAAATGCCACTTGCTAAGCAGAGAAAGAGAATCACTCATCTGGTCCACAGTTTGTTTGGGGGGTATAGGGAGGGGTGTGTTATTAAAACCCAGATGTGACCTAGCTAAAATGTTAGTAAGCCAGGACATTTTATATGTTCAAGAAGGGACACAGCCGAGACATAGGTTTTTCTGTTTTTTTTTTTTTTTTTAGATGAAAATAGAGCTTCTGAAGATGTAAGATAACATAAAGGAAAATATACACCAGAAGAGAGAAACCCTACGACATTATTGGCAAGCACATAAGCTAATGCACCCACCACCACCACAGAAATCATTGCAGCAAGTCCCCCAAAAACTAAAACTAGGAATTCCATTTGACCCAGCAATCCCTCGGCCAGGCGTCTTCCCCAGCAAGTGCACATCACACCACAGGGATACACAGATGTCTATACTTACAGCAACACAATTTATGACAGCTAGAACTTGGAAACAGGGTCTATGTCCATCAATAGATGTGACATTGTACACAGTGGAGTACTATGCTGCCATAAAGAAAGAAACTCTTGGAGGTATTTGTAAATAAATGGATGCAACTTGAGAATGTAATGTTAAGTGAAATAAATCAGGTACACAGCTCAAATATTATATGGTTTCTCTTACATGAAAAATTAAGTGTATATTCATTTTTTAAAAACATTATTTATTTATTTATTTATTTATTTATTTATTTATTTATTTATGTTATGGTTGGCTCAGCCTGCCTTGGGGGTGGGGCTGATATAGCATGTGGTGCCAGAGGTCGAACCTCGGTCCTTGCGTTGCCTAAGCTTGCCTAAACAGGTGCTTTTAGACCACTGAGCCATCTCGCCGGCCCTAAGTGTATATTCAAATAAATAGCAAAATAGAAGAGGGTTAATGAAAATATGTAATATAACCCGTGTTAAATTTAAACAATAAAAAAAATACTTTTTTGCTAAAAAAAGTAAATAGCTGGTAAAAAAAAAAATAGAAGAGGGATAAATAGAAAGTAGGGAGAAATTCAAATACTCCACCAAATTACATACTCCATTGTTTAAAAATTATTTCAATATATATGCTATTTTGTTTCTTTTATATGAAATTTATCTTGTTGCAAAGAAAGTTTCTGCTGTTATCTGTTTCTTTTCTTAAGAATCTTTTTGGCTTATGTCTTGTCCTAAATAACTACATTGGAGATGATGATACTGGAACAGCTATTATTATTTTATCTGCTTATGAAAATTTATTCTATGTTTTCTTAAAATATAAAAGGAAATAACAAAAATAAAATAAAATAAAATAAATAAATAAAGCGCTTGCCTGGCAAATGCAAGGACCTGAGTTCAATTCCCAGTTCCAGAAAACAAAACAAAGAAAATATACACTGGGTGGGATTAGCAAGAGTTCAGATTGCAGGAGCTGGGGAGATAGCTCCGTGGCACAAGTGCCTGCCTGGCAAGTGCAAGGTTGTGAGTTCAAACCCCTGTCATGAAAAAAGGAAGAAAGAAAGAAAGAAAGAAAGAAAGAAAGAAAGAAAGAAAGAAAGAAAGTATCTTAGTTACTCTTCTCTAATTGCTGAGACAAGCACCCGACATTCAAAATGAAGGAAGGAAAGGTTTATTTGCTCACAGTTACTGGAGGTTTCAGTCCATACTTGTCTGAGTGGAACAGGGCAGAGAGCATCTAGTTCATGGCGGTGGAACAGCAATAAAATGGTGACAGAGGCAACAGAACAACCACGGGAGCAGAGAGCAACAGCACCAGTCTGTCTCTCTGTCTCTCCTTAAATTACATCAGGCTCTCTGCCTTAGCCTATCAGCCTCAGGCCACACCCATAGTCTCAGCCCTACTTAGACAATAATCCCAACAGTAGCGAAACACGTAAACCCAGTGGATTGTTATTCAAGTCTCAAACTCTAGAAGTCCCCGCCCATGACTGCATGAGGCTTTGGGGAAACAACTAGACATAAACCATAACAGAAAGAAAGAAAAAAAGAAAAGAAAAGAAAAAAAGATATCTGCCTTCCATAGTTCTTGGGGGCTGTATCTTCCACCCGGTCTGTTCCTGTTCATTTGTAACAAATGAACCTACAAAGATCAAAACCATACAAACTGTTTTTCTTGACCATAATAGAATTAACTGAGAAATGAACAACAAAAAGGAAATCTGTGAGATCCCCATCTACTGAGAAACTGGGTGACAACACATTTCTGAATACCTAAGGGACCAAAGGGGACATTTAAGCCCTGTCATTTCTAACAAGTAGAAATCCAGTAGGAGAGTATGGGTTAAAACTACTTACAGGAAATAAAATCTTAATTTAGAAAAGCAGAATTCAACTCAACTATGAGGCAATGCAACTTTGTTTCCTTCTGTCCAGTCACCCTTACCCACATCTCCTAAACCCAGACTTGTACATACAGAACCTCAGCACTCCTGGCCATAGACTGACTCCTTGGTGCATGACCCAGCTGTACCAATCCTAGAGGCAATAAACTTCTGCTTTAAATTTTCTTGTGCTGGTGAGATAGCTTGGCAGTCTAAAGCACCTGCATATGCAAGCGTAGGCAACCGCATGGACCGTGGTTCGATCCCCAGCACCGTATGCTGCACCAGCCCCACCCCCAGGGCAGGCTGAGCAGGCCACAACATAAATAAATAAATTAAATAAATAAATAATTTTCTCGTGACTAATTATATAATGTTTTCATCACAGGTCTTTTTTGACTTGACAGATATTTAGCATGGAAAACCAGAAAATACTTTCAACTGCATGAAAATGAACACATGGCTCACGTAAGTGGACACAGCTCTAGCAGGCTTGGAGGAAGATGTCTTACCGTTTCTGCAGTAGAGAAGAAGGAAGTTCCCCAGAAAAGACCTAAATTTCCACCTTCTGAAATTAGATAAGCAACAAATAAGACCCACAGTAAACAAAATAAAGGAAATAATACAAATAAGTGAATAACTGAAATTTAAAAAAGCAAAATACTAGTGAGAGTCCATTAGTCTCAAAGA
Organism: Myocastor coypus; assembly: GCA_004027025.1. Taxonomy (NCBI): domain Eukaryota; kingdom Metazoa; phylum Chordata; class Mammalia; order Rodentia; family Myocastoridae; genus Myocastor; species Myocastor coypus. The sequence goes on from PVJA010011998.1 coordinate 27,699, forward strand.
TGGTGCTTCAAGACTGTCCAGGAAGAGGTACTGTGACAGGCCACCCAGGCCTGCATGTCCATGACAGGACCGGAGGACAAGCCAGCCCCAGCTGTTCTGGTAGCTGCTCTTGCACCCTTTGCAAGAGGGAGGCCCATGCTGCCTGCCAGGGAAATACAGGGGTCACATTCCTTCCTGTTGGTGGCCAGCCAGGCCCGACAGGACTATGACGGACACAGACGTTTCTGGTAGCCCAGGGAGGCCTGTATCCTTTCTCAGAAGATGCTGTTGTTGCAAAATTCCCCTGAAAATTTGCTCTTTTCAAAACATGCATGGCTGCTTCTAGCTATTCTACTAAGTAGGAAACTGAGGCCCCAGGTGGTGGAGTTCCTGGCTCAAGGTCACTTGGTGAGGACCAGGAGTGACCAGCAGCAGAACTGGAGGTAGGGCTTGGTCTTGGAGAAGGGGGTTTGCATGGCAGAGGCAGTGGGGTCACTCTTGAAGATGGATGTGGGAGTTCCAAGGCTGCCCTGGGCTCCAGGGAGGCAGCAGACTGGTAGTCAGTAGCCAGGGCCTCTCTGAGTCACATTCTCCATCTCGCTGCTCCATCAGGGACCTCCATAGAGCAGGGGGAGGGCACGGATGCTCCTTTCAGGGCACAGGACCCCACTGGGCCCTGATCAGCTTTCTCATTACTGTGCTGGGCCAGGGCTGACCACAGCAGGGCAGCCAGGCTGGGCTTGCCAGGGTGAGAACCTGCTGTGGGTCAGAGCCCTGGATGCCCCCCATGTATCCTGGGAGGGTCCTTGCTATTGACATATGGGGCCGGCCTGTTCCCCAGAGTAGGAGCGGGAGGGCTGCTGGGGTTGGAGAGACATCTGTTGGGTGCCTTCTCTCTTACTTGACCTCACAGCCTCATAAAAAGTGTTCAGACCCAGGCAGTGGGAGGGAAGGAACTCAGGCGGCATGCCCAGAGCCCAGGCAGTGAGCAGCTCAGGCAGCAGGCTGGCAGCCCAGCTTTCCTTAGCCCAGTGCTATTCTTAGACCCTTCCCTGCCTCTGAGCCCTCCGGCTGGTCCTCGCGCTGAGGTACACCCATCTAGCCCCTTTTTTGAGTTGTTAGAGTAAACTAAGGCACAACCCAGACCACCAGCTTAGCTGCTGCTGAAGCAATAAGCAAAGTATGGCCTCAAGGGCCAGGCCAGGAGTAGGTTTATAAGCGTGTTTGGCTGGGTGAGGGATATAGCAGGGAAGAGTAGGAGATTTTTAGTCAGGGTCTCAGGGAGCTGGGAGTCTTGGTGGCATCCATATGTCTCAAGTACAGCTGCTTAAGGCATGTACCACCACGCCTGGGGGTGACGTCAGCATGGCATATGGTACCAAGGATAAATTCTGGTCCCTACACTTGCCAGGCAGGCACTTAGACCTCTGAGCTATCTCCCGAGCCCTCAGGGAGATTTTCTTCTCTGTTCAGGCTCAGGTGTCTGACATGGGTGGGTCTGGCTGAGGGGCTTCTGGGCTTCTCAGGATGAGGTCAGCCAGTGTGGGGGACTTGCCTGGGGCCAGAGCTGTGGCAGTCAGTGCCTGTATAACTCCAAGGTTGGAGGATCTCTGGAACCTGTGAGACCTGTATATCTGCTGGCCGGGGCCAGGTGTGTGGGCCGGGCCACGCCCCTGCTGCAGCTCTGTTTAGGCTTCCCCAGGCGCCTCTGGGGCTGTAGGTGAGGTATGGGCTGAGGGAGGGGACTTCCCTGTCAGGCTGCAGATGGCGCATCTAGTCAAGAGTGGCCCAGAGTTGCCCTGGCAAGACTGACAGATCCTGGAGAGTGGGGTCACCTGCCCTAGTTCCTATACTCCACAACCACAATGGTTTTAAGTCATTTATTTATATACAGAGACTTGAATAGAAAAATAAGTAACAAAAGTAGAAAATCCAGGAAGGGGAGCAGAACGACGTCCGTCCTTTGCCCGCCATGTTGCCGGGATGGCCACCTCCTCATGTCCTGCACTCTCCAGCCTGCAGGAAGTCCCTTGCCTCAGGAATTGGGTACCCCCATACGGCCAGACAGGGGGCTGTAGTAACTCAGAAAATGAAAGGACAGGGGATTACAGACAGGGGCCCAGGAGAAGGGCGAGGAGCCCGAGGGCCGGCACCAGGGGGAAGGTGGCGCTGCTGAGCGGAGTGGCGGCAGACCCAGCGCTGGTAAGCTTCTCGTTGCACAGGTCTTCCTGGCAGCAGCGCGTGGCCTCGGTGCTGCTGCTGACCAGGCCCTGCTGGCTGTTGGAAGGCGTGCACGAAGCCTCACAGCTCTTCCTCACCAGGTTCCCTGACAGAGGTTCCACTGTGCGTGGGAGGAGAGACGTCAGGCAGTGCATACCAGCTCACACCCACGCAGCCCCAGCCCCCCTCCCACCAGCCCCTCTGGAGCAGTCACTGGAATCACGCCTACAGTGGTCCTCCCAGCCCCCGGCCACCATCACTCACCTGAGGTGACCGTCTTGCAGTAGCTGTAGCCGCTAGGGCACTGCTGCGGATTCTTGCAGTTGTTGCTGTTATTGCACACGTGACAGATGAGAGCGTAGGCTGGGGGAGGGGGCAAGGATCTCAGCGAAACCTGTGTCCTCTGCCCACAGGGACCTACCCAGTACAGCGCCTCTGCCACCCTGGCAGGCAGGCCCCCACACCGCCCCTGAAAACCACGGAGCCTGTTTCCTGCGCACAGCTCAGGAGAGAATGTGCTGGTCTTGAGCGCCCGGAGGACCATGTCTGGGCAGGCCAGGGGTGGGTGTAGCTCCGTGGAGACCTTTCTTACAGGGCCCTGGCATTAGGGAAAAACAGCTGTAGTGCAAGCTACTGCCCTCATCGGCCACATTTGCGACTGCCAGGGAGGGACTCAGGGAGTTGTTGGGGAGAGAAGGGGCTGGGGAAGGGCTAGCAGCAGGCACTGGGTGACTCTGGTGAGGCCTGTCAGGCTACCTCCCAGATCTACCCTGTCACAGCATCTGCGAGTCTACAGTTGATTCTTAGGTTCTCAGGTTCTGAAATATTTTAAATCCGTGATTTACAGAGATACAGATACAGATTCCTTTTGTTTTAAGAATGCAGAAAGGCAAGCGTTTCACATATCGGGAGTCTCTGAGCCTGAGTTCCAGGCTTGTAACATTTGGTGACCACCTGTCAGGCACAGAGGCCAGAAACTGCCCACCCTTCCAGGTCTCAGGCCCCAGGCTCAGCCTCTTACCTGGGCTCAGGGCCACAGTCAGGGTGGCAAGGAACAGCAGGAGCGTCTTCATCCTCAGTGTCGTCGGGAAGCAGTGGGGGCCTCTCCTCTCCTCGGGTCTTATAATTGGGATGGGCTCCAGATGGTGAGGGTAGAAGCCAGCCAGTGACAAGACAGGGCCTGCCTCGCTGTGGCTGGCCCACACCCACCAGCCCAGCCCCTTCTGGTCCTCTCCTGTTCTAGGGAATGCTGTCCCTAGTCACTTCCCAGGCAAGGTGTGTCCTGTGCCCTCTGGGGCCCAGCCAGACCAGGCTACAGGTAGGGTCTCCTGGCCAAGCAGCTCGCGGCTACTGCTGTGGCTCCCTCTCTCCCATCTGGTCGCTAGTGTCCTGGGTCTCCGTCAGTTTTCTTGCTGTCTGTGCCTGCCTCTGACCTCCCATGCCCTGTCTTATACCTTTGTCCTGAGTCTTCTCCCTTGTGTCTCAGCCAATGCTGGGGGACCTCGGGAACTCCTGGTGAGGAAGGCAGGAACAAGACATGGGCCCTGCCTTCCTAGGCTCTGGGCTGCTGGGTCGTGCGCTTGCCTACTGGAGCCTGCATTGAAGAACCCCTGGGGTAGCTACAGACAAGGGTTTGTGGGAAGGGGAGAAGAGGCAGGGTTGGGGTAGCAGGAGTTCAGGTGGGTGGAGGTCAGGTAGGGTGTGATCCCCAGGCCACGGGACACTGGCCGTGGCAGGGGCTGTGGGAGTGGGGCAGGGTGGATGCAAAAACTGGGCCACACATCAGAAAAGCAGAAGCATCCTTCCTCATCTTATCTCCCCGCCCAGCCTTCCTCCTGCCTCTGGGGCCCCAGAACCCCTTTCCTGGGGGTAGGGGTACTCCGTTTCCAATGCTCTCAGTCCCGCCCTTCCCCAGAAGCAGTATCCTAGCACCTCAGTCATCCTGCTTCTCAAGGCCCCTTTATCCCTGTGGTGGTCCCCAAAGCTGAGGGCCCATCAGAGCTGGGCTCCAACGCCCAAGGTGCCCTGGACCCCTGTTGGGTCTGCTCTCTGTGGAGGACGGAAAGCCTCATCTTCATGCCCTTTGCACTCAGAAGAGCTATGCATTTCCCCTGTGTCCTAGGTCTCTGAGCACGCTCCTAACTGAGACAGCAGATAGGGTGTGGCTCAAGTGGCTAGAAAAGTGAGACCAGTCAGTTAGATTAGCAGTCAGGTTCCAGGACAAAAGGCAAAACCAAAGCTAAACAAAAGAACACCATCCCCAGAGCAGGGCCAAATGATTCCCAGGGCTCCACTGTAAAGCTTTTTGTGGGTTCTCACGAGATGTGGGCTGCATACAGTCCACAGGTACCGTGGGAGCCCACTATAGCGACTCCTCACGGTAGCCCACCCTGTGTCTTCCTGGCCAGCTGTGCTTTCATTTTCTCCTCTCTTATTCAACCAAGTTCACGTCTCCCTTACCCCTTTGCCCCTTAACTTTTCAAATACACTTTCAACAGTTTTGGCTTGTTCCATCTAATTCTTTGCTCAAGACAGGAAGGACCTGGGATAAACTGAACTGTCTAGCTACTGCTAAAGAAACTACTCTACAATATAACTAAAGCAGGAGCTGCCCTCCATGCTGGCATCATGTACCCAGGGTTGGGTCAGGGGACCATCAAGAGCCTTGTTCCACCCTGGCTCTTGGAGGCACACTGAGTGTTGGGTGCAGAGAGAACACACGCTGGGGCCTGTTCAGTCTCTTTCACATGGCAGCTGATGGACAAGAGCCAACAAAAGGCAGATTGGTCAGGGCCCACAGCAGGAAGGGTAGCCAGCCTGAGCCTCTTGGAAGCCCAAGGGTTCTTGGCGAGGCCAAGTGGGATTAAGCTGTGGTTACAGCAGTGATCAGAGTACTGCCAGGACACGGCCAAACGGCTCTCTGTACTTCAGTGTCTAGGCTTAGCAGAATGTGCATAGAGGTTAAGGGTTATTGGTATTGACCTGGGACCTTGAAAGGTATGGGTAAAGCCCCAGGGGCAGCCTTTGTGCCCAAGGTGTGGGGGTACATGGGTGGTTAGTGGTGGATGATTCAGAGGCCTTGGGAAGGCAGAACTTGGGGCTTGGTGACAGGGTGGTGACAGTGGAGGATAGCAGGGAGGGTAGTTGACTCAGCAGGGAATGTCCCAGAAAAACAGGTTTGAAATTTTTATTTATTTATTTATTTATTTATTTATTTATTTATTTATTTGTCTTTTTGAGACAGGGTCTTGCTATGCAGTTCAGGCTGGCCTTGAGCTCACTTCTGTAGCCCAGGCTGGTCTCAAGCTCACACAGATCCTCCTGGCTCAGCCTCCCAAGTGTTGGGGTTATAGGTGTACGCCACCACACCCAGCTGGAAATTCTTGCTGTGTGTGGCAAATTGAGAGACCCAAGAATATTGGGCTCCTAGGAGTGGAGGTCTATGCCTGGGCCATTGGACAGTGGCCCTTGGACTGCCACACATGGAGCTGGATGAGGAACCTGCATACTTGTCTCCTGGGCCCTTAGGCTAAATGACCACCATATGTCCTGGAAGCTAGAGTAGCAGGTGGCCCCATAAAGGCCTCTGTCCTTGCCAGGGCTGCTGGAAGAACATAAGCTGATGACCTAGCCATTTCCAAATAGAGACATGAGATGAACCTAGAGGCAGTTTGCTACCAGGAGAAAGTGTGTGGTTCTGGTGGTGGGATCTCCCGGAGGGTTGGGACCTGGCAGGTAGGGCAGTCAAGGAAGACTGCTGTAGGTGATGATTGGACTGGGGCCGTGGCATTAGTTTGCATATCATGGACTGAGGAGCCACTGTGGTCTGCTGGAGACAACTGCCAAGTGGAGATGAAGAGCCCGAGCAATCTCAGCCCTTCTTCTTCTGTCCCTTCCTTCCATGGACATGTAGCATCTTTCAGAGCCTGGCCCTTCTGGACCTTTTTTCTGGCCCAACAATCAGGGCACCAGCCAGGCCTGATAGTCAGGCCCTCTCACTATCTCTCTTCCAGCAAGGTCAGATGAGTGCTCTGTTACTCAGCCAGGAGAGAGGCAGCATTTGCCTCTGGGGACTCTATCCTCTTCAACTGCATTCTTGCACGGAAAGGTAGGGCCTCAGATAACAGGGACAGCCAGGACCTTGCTCATCAACACCCAGCCTCTAGAACTTAGCTAGGTTTGGCCTCTGGGCCCGAGGCTTTTCCCCATAACCTCTCCTGGTGCATTAGTCACAAGTCTACACACAGCCACTGCTCTAGACAGCACTGTTCACTGCTTCCCAGAGGCTAGCATGGCCCGGCCACATCGGGATTATCTCCTGAGATCCTGACTAACCTTTGTCTTGCTAGGCTGGACATCTGGGTGCAGTTAATTTCTGTGGGCTTGGCAAGGGCCAGAGCTCAGGAGCAGCCCTGCCCCTCTGTGTAGCCCCTCATCCTCAGGGGTGCAAATCCAAGGAGCAGCTAAGTAGATGGGGCAGAGTCTGAGAAGCTCTGCCCTGCCTTGTGGTCCAGCCTTCTCCTAGAAAGGGTTGGACCTTAGTTCTCAGAGAGAGACAAACCAGTTCTCATACCTGGCTGGTGGGACCCACTGATACCAGCATCCAGGGTTCTGGGCAAGGATCACCTACTGCCTAAGTCTAGATGATGAGGGAGAAATCTTTGGTGTGAGACTATGAAATGAGGAAGCCATGTGTGGGGCTGTGTGGGGCTGTGTGGGGCTTTGTGAGGCTGTGTGGGGCTGTGTGGGGCTGTGGAGCCATGGCAAAAGCAACACGGCCCTTGCAGGCCCATGTCTTCAGGCTCTTAGGGCTCTCTGAACACCAGAACGTCTACTCCTCCTTCTCCTTAGCCATCGTTATCTCTGCATTAACTTATCATGCCTGTGCTCATCCATCTTTCCATCATCCATTCACTATCTAGCTAGTATCAGTCCACCCATCTATCTACAACCCACAAGCCATCCTTCAGCTCATTCATCATCCACCTACCCAACGTACTAGCGTTGCCCATCCATCCATTCACTGTCCACCCCTACATCTGTCCAACCTCTATCCCTTGCCCACTCATATATTCACTAATCCACCTAGCCATCATCCATCCAGTCATCATCTATCTATCATCAATATGCCCACTTATTTATCATCTACCCTTATCTGGTCATTCATTCATGCAGTTATTCTTTTTTTAAATTTTATTTATTTATTTTTTTCTTGTTTCAAGAACCTTTATTTGTTTATTCACTCATTTTTATGGCCGGCTCAGCCCATCCTGAGGGTAGGGCTGGCGTAGCATGTGGTGCTGGGGATCGAACCGTGGTCCCTGAAGCCGTCCAAGCTCTCCCAAACAGGCGCTTTAGACCACTGAGCCATCCCGCCGTGCCCCTCACGCAGTTATTTATCATCTGTCATTAACTCATCTATCTGTTCATCTTTCCACCTATCCATCATATGACCACCTGCGTCTTCATCCATTTACTTATCCCTCCCCCCATTCATCCATCCAGTCACAGGACCATCATCCATCCAATATTCATCTACCCACCAATCTACTCATCTGACCATCCATCCATTTATCCTTTCATCCCATGGTTTTCAGAGTGCCTTCAAGGTACCCTGGATGTGAACAAGGCATGTTCCAGCATCTCAGAGGTCAGTTTTCAGGGCACCATCCACAAAGACAACAAAATGCATTCCTCAGTGTTAAGCCTATACAGGGCTACGAAGAGAAACCAGGACAGGGACATGGAGGGTTACGTCAGGTGGCTCAGGAGGAACAAACACGTCAAACCCTACTCACCGCCTGGGAGTGTCATGCATGAAATTCACACTGCTGTATAAGGTGATATTTCCCTTAGTCATACGAAAAAGCCCAGGATACGGATTACATCAAGTCCCTTCAGGGACACTTCTTTCCTGCTGGTCCCACCCTCAGAAGGCTCTTATTCTCTCCTATCCTTGGGAGTTCCCACGCCACCCACATTATTTCCCTTCAGAGTTTATACAGACCATTTCTCTCAGGAATCTCAACAGTGCTATGGATGTGGAGAGCTTCAGCAGGTCTCAGGAAAGGGCCACTTGGTGATCTACAGTGGCTTTGTCCCTCCAGGCTGTATCCCCAGATAGGTATTACCACCAGCAGACCGCCTTTGTGAAGATACACAGACATTAAGATGCTACTCTCAAGCCGGGCGTGGTGGCTCACGCCTGTAATGCCAGCACTCGGGAGGCTGAGGCAGGAGGATTGGTGTGAGTTCAAGACCAGCCTGGGCTACAAAAGTGATCTCAAAGCCAGCCTAAACTGCATAGCAAGACCCTGTTTCAAAAAGACAAAAAAAAAAAAAAAAAAAAGATGCTACTCTCTGCTCTGCACTCCAACCCCTCCTCCCCATCTTCTGTCCCATTCACAAGTCTGACCTTAGTCAGAGAAAGGCCTCGGAGGGAGATCTCTGTACAGGTCTACAAGTGTGGGCCACACTTCGTAAGGCCTTCTCTAATGAGAGAAGCTGATAACTTGGTAGCTTGAAGGAGACTTTGGGTGGACACTATTGATCCCAGTACTAAAGACAGAAGGGAGGCCCACTACCTGCCCCTTGGCATGTCTGCCGTGATCCCCATGCCTCCCAGAGCAGTTGAGCTGTCCACATGGAGTATGATGAGGCTGAGGGTCAGGTTCATCCTCCAGCTTCAAGCAGCTGCTGTATTTGAGGCTGGAGCAGGCTGGTTTGGCCTGGTGGGCAAGAGGACCCCAGTTTGGTGCCCAGTCTAGGGCAGAAATGAGGGTGTTTATCCAGGAGTTTGTGTAGGATGGAAATCATCCCTGGGTATGGGTACAGCCCCAGGGAAGGAAAAAAGTTCCCAAGCAGGGCCCTGCCAGGGCGTTCATTGCCACAAGCATGGGCATACGAGTGGAGAGGTACGGTATCTGCAGCCAAGTTATGCAAGAGGGGTATGGGTGGGTGCTTGGAGGCAGAGACACTGGTGTCCGGGAGAGAGAGAAGCATCGCAGACTGAGAGCCCAGGCTGATGAGCCGCTGGCAGGAAGAGCTTTGACAGAGCCCCGCTTTCATTTGGAACTCCCCAGTGGTCCTTGCCCGGAGCTTAACCACAAGGCTGACCCTAAGGTACCGGTGCCCCAGCACCTTTAAGCTCGGCTGCCTCCTTCCCCACCCACTGCTCCAACCTGTTCATGCTCAGCTCCCTGTGTGCCTAAACCACTTGTCCTAAAGGGACTTCAGCAGCAAGTGTGTGTGTGTGTGTGTGTGTGTGTGTGTGTGTGTGTGTGTGTGTGTGAAGTCTGAAAACCCTTCCCTGGCCTCTCTTCCTTTATTTCTCACCCAGCCCCAGCCCCAGCCCCATCTTCCACTCCCTTGGGGCTGTGACTTCTTCCCCTGGCCCCACCAGCTCTGCCCCTGTCCTGCACTTCTTTTCCAAAGGAGGCTCCAACTCTGGGACTTGGCTGGTTAGAGGCCCTCCCCTGCTGAACAAGCACTCTCAAGCGCCAAACCTCGCCTCCTCGTCCTGTTGCTGTAGGCAGCCAAATTAGATAGAAATGTTATAGGCAGTCAGGTAGGGCCAGGCCCTCGAGGGCAATATGGAAAGCAACTTGACTATGCAGCTTTACAAGAGACAGGCACCCGACCTGTGGGCCAGACCTTGAAATAAAAGAGTAAAGAAATGCAGCCGCCCACTCACTTAAAGTTAAGTGTCAGGGATTGATATTCTATGGTTTTTTTTTTTTTTTTTTTTTTTTAGGGATTGATATTCTAAATGAGTATCAATCACCTTAATGAGTATCAATCACCTTAAAAGAGCCTAAATGAGCCAGAAACTCAATTCCAACAAAAAGAAGCCTGATTCCGTTCGTGCTCGCTTGCTCCCAAATTTATTCCTGATTTAATCGATTTTACCTGAACAGTGGTGCTTGTAATCTCATTGGTCAACCATGACTTTGTCCCACCTCACGACCACCCTAAGCAAGTTCCCCTAGTTTCACCTTAGGTCCGCCTTATCAAATGGTTTTGCCCTATAAGACCCCTAAAGAAGGACAACTTCGCGGGCAACCCACTAGGGTCCCCCTTCTGTTCCCCTCTTGGACAGAAGCTTTCTTTCTCAATAAATATTCTTTTTTTTTTTTTTTTTTTTTTGTCTTTTTGAGACAGGGTCTCGCTATGCAGTTGAGGCTGGCCTTGAGCTCACCTTCAATAAATATTCTATTCTAAACCCCCGTCTTGTTCCTAAAATCCATTCTTCGGTTTTAGAGAACATGAACTTGTCCAAGTGTCTTTTAGGTGAAAAGATCAGTGTTTCTTCCTGCATCACTGTCGGGTCTCCTCCTCACATGGCTGTGCCCTGTGGCCACCTCCCTCCCCCTCATGAGTGGTCATGGTCCCTCAGCATCTGAGGTGTGGTCTCCCCAGTCACTGGAAGTTCTTCCTTCCTCCAGGCCTTTGCCTATACCATGCTTGCTCTTGGAGACCCTGAATCTCAGCCAAACATGACCCCCAGGACTGTCACCTCCTCGTGATGTGGGCCAGCATAGGTCTGCTAATTTTCTTGTCTTGGTCACCTCTGTTGCCATAAAGACAGGGAGTGTTCCCGGTGTCATTCCGGTAGTCAGAAGCACCCTGAGCACTGGTGTGTGAGGCACACCCATGTGACTTCATGCCTGTGGGCAGCTGTGAGGAGTACAGAGAACCCAGGCTCCATGTCCCACTTTGCCACTGCCCTCTCCAAGGTGCCACCTGCCCACCCCTGAAGTGCAGGGGCTTGTTTCCCTGGTGGGAGGACTAGCTTCTGGAACCTTCAGAGAGGTGGAGCTGTCCTCCACATTCAATGAGAATGGACATCTTCACTCCAATGCCTGGTTTTACACCCCAAAGTGAGCTGTCTCACCCCACAGCAGGCAAAGGACAATTTCAAAGACTTAGGTCACAGGATGAGGTTCTGGTGGGGTCCCTGGGTGAAGGGCTTGGTCAAAAGGGAAGCCCTGGGAGGCAGGTCTGTGATGAGTTGGGGGCAGTGGCCAGCTGGTGGGTGGAAAACATGGCAGAACGATGGAGACCACTATGAAGCCACTCTGAACAGGATTTAATATTAACCAGTTGGGGCTAGGGAGATAGCTCAGGGGCACAAGTGCCTGCCTGGCAAGTACAAGGTCCTGAGTTCAATCCCCAGTTCTGAAATAATAACAACAATAATATTAACCAGGGGCTGATGAGATGGCTCAGTGATCTAGAGTGCCTGCTTAGGCAAGCTTAGGCAACTGCAGGGACCACGGTTCCATTCCTGGAACCACATGCTACACCAGTCCCACCCCTAGGATAGGCTGAGGCTGAGCCAGCCGTAACATAAAGTTTAAAAAAAAATAACAATAATTATATATATATATATATATATATATATATAAATTTTTTTTTTTTTTGTCTTTTTGAGACAGGGTCTCGCTATGCAGTTGAGGCTGGCCTTGAGCTCACTTTTGTAGCCCAGGCTGGTCTCGAACTCGCACCGATCCTCCTGCCTCAGCCTCCCAAGTGCTGGGATTACAGGCGTGCGCCACCACACCCGGCTAACAATAATAGTATTAACCAATTGGCGTTTCATGTTTACATGTGTTTGCGGAAGGGCAGAGGACTTCGTAAGTGAACTTCTATGAGTCACTGCTTCTGGCTGAGGCCTGTGTTGGCCTGGGAAGCTGGGAACCTCAGAGGACAAGCAAGATGAGTCCACAGCTGAGGATGTTTGGCTCCAACCCAGCTAACTGAAAGGGGATGGCAGGTGCAGACTTCTCGCTCCTGTGGTGAAGGCCTTTCTGGAGATAGCATTGTTCTCCTAAATGAGCATAATGTAGTACTTGGAAGCGCCCTAGAGCCCTTGAAGGGACTCTCGTGCGCTTCCCAGGTTCCCGCATTTTCTTCAGTGTTCCCCTCCTTTGTTAGAAAAGATAAGGATTTTTTTTTTTTTTTCTTTTTGCTGAATCAGGCTGCCTTCAGGTGCTATCTGGTGTTTCATGCAGAGAGATAAAAAAAATAAGGGCTGCCTTGGGAAGTTCTAGGTTCCAAACCCCAGGAAATGTCTGTGACAGGATTAGAATTTTCTGGAACCCTAAAAATCATACCATTTGTCTCATTGATTTAAACCTTTGTGAGTCCCTCTTGTGGGAGACTACAGGCTTGGTCAGCCATAATAACTAAGGGTGTTTGCAATCCAATAGCAAAACATGGGATAAATGATTAAACATAGGCCATATCTGGATGAGCGGGTAGACAGGGGAATGGACTGATGGGTGGGTGAGGGGTGAGTAATGGGCAGTTGGATGACCGGATGGGTAGGCAGATGGGAAATGAATAGATGTGTGGATAGACAGATGAGGGGACTGGTAAGTGGACAGATAATGGGTAGATGAGCAGGTGGACGCATGGGTGGATGGAGGGAGAACTGGGACAGCTACGAGAATACAAAGAGCATGAGGAACCCAGAGCCCCAAATGCCTAGCCTTGTGCTTTATGTCAGGGCACAAGAGGCCAAGGGGCCAGATTAATAGAGGATATGTGTGGAATTGCTTCAGTGGTCATGGAAATTAAAACAGAGGCAACAGCAGGAATTTATAGCCAGAAGCTTTAATTGAAAAAGAAGAGAGAAAGGGAAGAGACTTCAGCTTGAAGAACTTGAAGGGACTACAGGAGAGCACAGTGCCCAATGAGATCAGATTGCCCCGTTAACCCAAAGAGCAAAAGGAACTAGCTTCCAAAGGCCTTGCTGGGCTGAGCTAGATCTGGCAGTCCACTGGGTCATGACTGTGGCATTTCTTGAGACTTCCTCCTTGTATTTTAGGGGATCTCCTCCCGGTATAGGATGTGGGTTCACAGCCAGTAAGGAGAAGACACATGTTATGTTCGTCATTAGCTGTGGAGCATGGGGGAGGGATGGCTTTCCCTTAACTAGGTGACAGGTTATGAATTAAGACGTGAGAATCTCTCTGTCTCTTGCCCTTTCCAACTTCATTACGGCTAGGTGCACCGTGGAGTGAGTAGGAACCCAGGCCTCTCAGTTCTTAGCCTAGAAAACGAGGGTTGAGGATGCTGGGGGAAACTGGGGCATTCTTCTTATGCCAGGATGGCTTGGGCTCGCCAGGACACAGCAAAAGGCTGAGGATCCCTGGGAGGGGGTCTTGGAGAGGCATTCTCTTCTTGGGGTGTCCTTTGTTCTCGGAGGCAGGATGGGCTACCTTTGTGGGGTAGGAGCCTCAGGGGCTTCTTCAGCCCTTTATTTCTCCTTGGGGCAGCCTGGGAGAAGCAGGGCAGGGGAATGGCAGCCAGGACTGGGACCCTCCTCCAGGACTAGGTAGGGTACGGGAGGCTGCTCAGCCTGTGGAAGAGCCCAGCTCACTGGAATGGGAGACAGGCCCCGCCTTCACCAGGCCCCCCTCAGCAGTGCCCACAGCAGGCTGGCTGAGGCGCTGGCCCAGAGGGCCCCGAGGTTCCACATGAGGCCCGGAGCTGCGCTGTTGCACCGGGTGTTCTGGCAGCACGAAACGGAGAGGGCACGACCATCTGAGGACACTGTGCTATTGGGGCAGGTTGGGGCACAAGACTTCATGACCAGCATGCCTCCAGGGTTGGCTGTAGAGAGAGGACAGGTTCCATGGTGTGATGAGCCACAGGCCCGATGGCCCCTACTACCCACAAGGCCTTAGGGAGCCCCACAGCTGGGGGCTCAGCCTGTTTTGGGGAGGTCTGCAACCTCAAATGCCTGTGAGAGCTAGAGATGAGGGCTTTCTATGGGTGGCCACAGGGTACTTGTGGGGTCCTGTCCCCAACGCTGAACAGGCTATTTGGGAATAACATGATGGTTCCTTCCTCCCACGGTGTCCAGGAGCTCACTGCTCCTCTAGGCATAGACCTGGGTCCCCTCTCATCCCTTGTCCTTCTTGTGCCTATGAGGTCTAGGTGGTGGTTAGCAACCCTGGGGACCACACAGCTTCCACAGCTGCCTTTAGTCCTTGGTTCCCACAGGGAAAATAGAGGCAGGCCTGGCCAGGGGGCCTGGAGAACCAGGGGTATAGTCACGGTGTAGGGTCTTGGGCAGTGCCCCATCTCTACGGGAGAGACATTTGGGTGTGTGGCACACAGTGGGGACAAGGAGGCCTCTGGAGTGATTACAGATGCTTTTCTTAGCCTTCTCTGTTCAGAATGTTCTGGAGCAATGGTCCTGACCTGGGGCTCTTGTTTGCATCTGGCCCAGGGAAACACGAGAAAGGAGCAGGCACTCTTATCTTGGGAAGCCCATTCTTTCTGTGCCTCAGTTTCCCTGTCTGGCAATGCAGCTAACAGCGAAGCCACCTTCTGCTTTTTTGGGGATTTAAGTGAATACATTCCTGGGTAGTGTTGGGAGCCAGAGGTACAAGGTGACAGTGGGAAACCCGTTAGTCATTAGCAGAGTGTATCTGCTGAGTCCGGCGGGTGACTCAGCCCTTTGGTCATGGGTGGATGCCTACTGCCCAGAACCAGCTTCAGTCTAGCCCTCTGCTTTGCCACACGTGGGAAAGGGCTGTTCAGATGTCACTGAACTACTCAGCTCTACTCAGCTCTGGATAAGATGGAAGAGAGGCAGTGTTTGTAGCCCATTTCCAAAACAATCACTGGGAGATATGGACAGGTCAGCACCCTGGCCCACCCTCACAGGCTGAGAGTTTGCAGAGAAGAGACTCTTGCTCCAGCTGGAGCAGGTCTGGAGGTGGCATGGTGGGGAGCTCTGAGGAGTCAGGCTCCTGGGCCAGCTGTGGGAGGCTTGTGTGAGAAGACG
Source organism: Myocastor coypus (assembly GCA_004027025.1). NCBI lineage: Eukaryota > Metazoa > Chordata > Mammalia > Rodentia > Myocastoridae > Myocastor > Myocastor coypus. Next base: position 42,700 of record PVJA010011998.1, read on the forward strand.
ACCTGTCCCCACCGAACCCTCGGCTCCTGGCTTGGCCTTGTGAATCAGCAGGTCCACCGATACTGTCTCCCAACCTTTCCCCTTCTCCAGCAGCAAGACCAAGAGGCTGCTGTGCTGACCACACACACACACACACACACACACACACACACACACACACACACACACTGGGAAGTCCACGCCCTCAGGGCTCTTCTCTGTGGTGCAGGGACACAGGTAAATTGCTTCTCTGCCCATGCTGGACCACCCTGCCTGAGCTCTTGTCCCCACTTCCATGCTGCTGCATAGTGCTTCCTGCTGTCCCTCTGGGGGCACCCCACTGGTCAGCCTCTGGTACCCCCTTAGCCCATGGTTTGGTTAGGCCCTGACCTCTGAGGCCCTGAGAGGGCAGGGATGGCCCCAAACATCTCCATGTCTACAGGTCCAGCAGACCCTTGAAGAGACGGATGACCAGACAGTGCCAGACAGATACATCAGTGGGGGCTCAAGTGGGAAGGGGGTCGCATAGGCTGCTGGGGAGCCGGAGAGGACCCTTCACCCCTGGGACGGTGCAATGGGCCATCAGGAATTCTGGCCTTGTCTTGTTATGAGAGCTGAGGCCTCCAGAGCTGGGACTCAGGGTGTCCTGGGTGCAGGGGGACCACTACAGCAGAAGGTGGTCTCTTACTCTCCTCCTGGCTTTATTGTCGGAGCCCTCTGCTTGATGGTTTAATGCTCTTTGCACTTCCTGATGCCCTGCAGGGCAAAGATCCCATCCTCCCAGGTTCTGCCTTGTGCTGGGCCGAATGGCTGGGCCGAGTGGCCCATAGCTACCCACAGGACTGACAGAAGCCTGGTGCTGGCAGTTTCCACACTGCCTCTGGTGCCACCATAGGGAGTTGGTTATGCCCTAGTCCCCAGGTATGGTAGAGCAGGTGTCTCCGGGCAAGACCTTACTCTGCCTGATGGGAGAACCCTGGAGGCAGTGGTAGAGTCCATGGTGCTCCCTCCTGCCAGACTCCTGAACTGAGGCAGCACGAAGGGCATCCAGGGACAGACGGGAACTGCATGGGGTCTGGGCTACGCACGCTGGGAGGTGGGGGCCCTGCAGCACGCTGCCTCTGTAAAGTGGAATCTGCAGTCTGAGCTTGTGCTATCTCAGTAGGAAGCTGAACCAAGGCCGCACAGCGAGGCTGTCTGACCCCTGCCTGGGAAGCCTAGGGGAGCCTCGGGGAAGGTGCCCCATAGTCATGGCAGCAGCTGCATTTATTGGGAGCCAGGCTTCATCCTGATAATTGCAGCAAGCCGCAAAGAGGAGAGGCCCCCATCGCCTTGCCGAACTCAGAGGTGAAGCTGCCTGCCCTGGGTCCCCACCAAAGTCTGAATGGTCAGCCTGCTCCTCTACCACCCCCAGGCCAGCTTCTTGCTAGGGAGGAGGCCACTCCTCAGCTTGGGGTCCCAGCTGGTCCTGCTGTGTCTTCCTGGTCACCCTGCACCACTGCCCACTTATCTTCTGCAGCTGGGTCATGTCACACTCAGGGTACCTCTACAGGGCACCTTCTCCCAGGGCTACACAAGTGCTCTGAGGTGATGCCTGTTACTGTCACCATCTGGGCCTGATTTGTAAGCTGTGGGCTCTGGCCCAGCCCTCAGGCTTATGGAGGAAGCAGACTGCAGAGCACAGAAGGCCAAGGAAGCACAGAGTCTGGCCTGGGTGGGGGTAAGGGGTTGGTGTTGGTCAGAGGGCCTTCCTATTGATGCTGGACCACTATGACATGGATAGGGCAGAGTTCTAGGCTCAGAAAGAGGGCACTCAGGAGTGGAGGTTACAGCTGGCGGCTGCTGCTGGTTAAGACACAGAATCGGGGAGAACCAAGCTATGGCACCGGCTGGGGACCAGCATCTTCCTGATCACAACATACAAACAACTGCCCAGTCTTTAGTTTAAACTGAACTGGAGGGTAGTGATCTATGTGAGGGTGGGGCAAGGGCACTGTGGCCACCTAGCAGGGTATGGAGGGCAATAAGGGGCTGAGATGGGACTGGGAGCCGCTCTGTGCAGGGCAGGGCAGGTGGGAGTGGCCTGGATACTCACTCGCCCGTGTGATCACACAGTACTTGTCCGTCGGGGCACACTCCACTAGTGACTCGCAGTTCTCATGGCCGCAGCACACGTGACAGTGTAGGGCCCGAGCTGAGGGAAAGCACAGGCTATCAGTGTGGCTGGGGGTGGGGCCAAATACTCAGCTAACTGCCTTGCAGTCTGCTCAAGGTTACTTCTCTGAGCTTCTTCCTCTCTCCTCCTGGGAAGCTCAGAGGAGCAGAGGGGCCAGGGATGTTGTGGTAGTGATTTGGACATGTTTCCCCTTAAGTATTCTCTGGCCAGGAGCTAGGATGTCTGAGAGATGATGAGGCAGAGATGTTCTGTGGCAGGCTACCCTCAGGCTGGGCTCACAACTCTTTTGGCCTATGGCTTCCCTAGCATCTATGAACTCATGAACACATCTGTCTCCCTGTTCTGTGGCTGCTGCTGGAGAGAGGATGAGAGCCTCAAAGAATCTGGTAGAGCCATGCCAGCTAAGCTAGTGAAAGACTAGATGGATGGCCAGATCAGTGGATGGATGGGTGATGGGTAGATAAGGGTGGATGGATGGATGGATGGATGGGTGGGTGGGTGGGTGGATGGGTGGATGGATGGATGGATAGATGGATGGGTGGATGGATGGATGGGCAGATGGATGGATGGACGGATGGATGGATGGATGGGTAGATGGATGAATGAATAAGTGGGAGGATGGAAGAATGGGTGGGTGGACAGCTGGATGGGTGGATAAATGTATGAGTGGATGAAGGGATAGGTAGGTGGGTGGCTACCCACATGGGCAGAAGGATGCATGGCTGACTGGCTGGATGAGTGTATGTATGTATATATGTATGTATGTATATATGTATGTATGTATATATGTATGTATGTATGATGTACGTATGTATAGATGGGTGAGTGGATGGACAAAGGCCTGGATTAGTGGATAGATAGATAGATCGAAGGATAGATGAGTACATGGGTGGATAGGTGGGTAAGTAAGTAGATGGATGCGTGAATTGGGGGATTGATGGAGGAGTAGGTGGATGGATATGTGGGTAGATAAGTGGATGGATGGGTACATAGGTGGGTGTATAGGCAGACTGATGGGTGAATGGTTGGCCAGACGGGTGGGTAGAAGGATTAATCAGGAGGCTGGTGGGGGATGGATGGGTGAGTGAACAGTGTACATAGGTGAATGGTTGGGTAGACAAGTAGGTAGACTGGTGTATATATGAGTGGGCATCTAGATGGACTGGTGGATGGATGAATGGAAGGACAGATGAGTTATTATGCTAGTTTGATGAGGAGGTAATGGCGGAAGGCAGAAAAATAGAGCAGCAAGATTTAATATAAGGAAGGTTGACTTCAAAAATGACCTATGCTTCAGTTCTGTTCTCTGTCTCCTCCATCTCTGAGCCATGGTGCCACCATGTATAAGGTGGAAATAGTGGTAACATTCCTGGCCCACTCAGAAAGAGAATGACGGAACACATAATGCAAATGGCTCCTGTCACTTTCTTCCTTAGAGGAGGACTTGGGGCGTTTCCAGCTCTGAGACAGTTACCTGGGATCTAGAGGCAGGTGGGTTGCCTGACTAGGGTAGGCTGGCTCCCAGGACCCAGTGGTTCCTTATGGCTGATCAGGTAAAGGGAGATAATAGCCCAGGCCTTGTGCTGCATGCACCAGAGACATGCTGATAACCCTCAGCCTCAGGCTGGGTGCAGAGGCCACAGCACAGCGCAGCAGTCCAGGCTGTTCATGGGAAAGAGCCACGCAGGTTCTGCAGATGGCTGACCCAAGGTGCTGCGTGGTCCACCCTGGTCTCCAACCCCAAGGGCAATGACAAGGCTACCCCTGAGAGAGCACAAGCTGTCTGGGTGCGGCTGACCCGTGGGCCGAGGAGTTTCCGTGAGTGGGCTGGAGTAGAGGGTGCCATAGTTAGTCTCTGCAGATACCTGGTAAGGGCCAACTTGCTTTTGACAGAGAGCAGGCTAACCTTGAAGTCTTTTCCTGGGGGCAATGGGGCAGATTGATACCTGTCCAGGAAGGGTCCTCTGGGGAAGAGATGCAGTGTGAGGCTCTGCAGAGACAAACTTGGCTCTTGTGGGTTGCAAGGACTCAGAGCTGTGGTCAGGCATGCTGAAGGTTAGAAAGCCATAGAATGTGGCCTGGTGTGGAGGCTGCAGCTAGACTTGGCATGTGTGTTCTGCAAGCAGTGTCCCACAGAAGATCCCACAGGAGGTTACCTGTGGGAGGGCAGTTTTCCCATAGAGTTTCCTGTGTGGGGTCTCCTGTCAGAGCGTGCCATATGAACAACCTGTAGTGGGGTCCCGTGCAAGCGTCCTTGGTGTGCACTTTCTCTGACCTGAGAGGCTCAGCTGCGGAATGAGATAGTCTCACACTCTGTGCCTGGCTCTGTGGGGGCCCAAGCCTCTGTGGCCTGTGACTACAGAGTGTGGCATGGAGCAGACTGTCACTGACCTGAGGGCTATCGGCAAGCAGGCTCAGATGAGCACAGTGGCCTTTTCTAGACTGAGAACCAAGTCATTGTTCTGGAATCCCGAGGAAAGAACCTCCCTGCTGGAGGTGACCCGCCGGCCACATTTAGTGCCCAATCCATCTCAGTTGCCGGTCTTGCTGAGGTTGGAAGATGACCCTGAGTCACTCAGCCAGGACTCAGTGTCCCTCCTAGGATCTCCCCGGCTTCTTGACTTGGTGCTGGCAAGGATTCCCGGGCTAGCACTAGCTATCCCCTCAAGCAGTGGCCAGACCCGGTGAATGCCATAGAGTACAATCTGGGTATGGTCACGCTCCCAGCAAAGCCGGGTCCTGGGCGATCAAGGTGCTCCCGCAAGTGCCTCTCCCTCCTGACACAGCTTCCCTCTGTCTTGAAGTTGCCCCCAGACCTTAGGTCTGGGACCCACTCCCCTTACCTTCCTCTTTGTGCTGATATGTTCCCAGCTCAAACTTGACCACTCCCTGTCCCCTGTGGGCAGTCTTGGACATTTGCCTAATGCTGCTCTGTCTCTCCAGCTGCCCGCTGTGGGCCTCCTTCCAGCCAGAGTGTTTTCCAAAGTTCCCTCCTACTCCTCCCTTCCTGTTGCCCCCCCATCCCACCTACTCCACGCTCAAGAGAAGCTGATGGGGCTAATTATCCTGGGATGATAATTATTCAGTTGATTGTAATCACAGGCTATAGCACATCCCTCCTACCCCTGGCCTCGTTTCTGTCCCCTAACCAGGTCACTGGGATCATGCAGAGTGGGCTGAAAGGAGAGAGATCCGCTCATGGGTTGCAGACTGTAACGATTCAGAGCTGGGATTAGTTCTTTTTTTTTTTTGGTCTTTTTTGAGACAGGTTCTCGCTATGCAGTTGAGGGTGGCCTTGAGCTCACTTTTGTAGCCCAGGCTGGTCTCAAACTCACACCTATCCTCCTGCCTCAGCCTCCTGAGTGCTGGGATTACAGACATGCACCATCACACCTGGCTTGGGATTAGGTCTTGCCTAAGACTTCTCGTTGTGGCACTGAGTCCTACACCCTGGGAATTTTTCATCCTGAGAAGAGACAGCTCACCACCCCGTAACTAACTGAATTCCAGGTCTTGGCAGTTCTGCGTTTTAGCTCTCTTGCCTGAAGCTTTACCTCTACAAGAGCCAGAAAGAGAACAGACACCTTGTCCAAAAGAAAGGGGACTCCAAATTTGGGCAGGCAAGGAGCCAAGGAAGAGGCCTCTTCCCTAGTCCCTACAGCCCCCTACTCCAGGCTCTTAGCCTAGTTGGCATCAACAGCCATGGCCCAAAGCAGACACCCTAGTGCCCAGTGCTTGAGAGGCCCCCCTGTCCCACCCCTGCATGGAGCTGCCAGTGACCTTACCCAGAGCAGCACACACAGCAGCTTGCAGCAGCAGCACCAGAAGAGGCCTCATCGTGGGTGTCCACTGGCAACTGGGGAGCTGCAAGAGTGAGGGCGCCTTTATACAGCTGCCAGGCAACTGGGGTTAGACTGGGTCATTTGACTGGAACCTGGGCATGGGAGAGCAGGGCTGTGACTCATCCCCAGGGGCCTCAGGCTCTCAGGAGGTCTGTCCCTTGGTCCCATGGGGGCCCCTGTCTGCCCCTTGGTGCTGAGCCAGTAGGCTCCTCTCCTGCAGTTAACAAGAGGCCTGAGGTGGGCCAGAGAGAAGAAGGCATGTGTCCTGCCCTAGGCTCAGAGGCCAGCTGCTAGAGCTCTCCTCAAGTGTACAGTCTGGTCTCTCTGCCTTCTCTCAGGCAGGCAGGGAGACGACAAATACAATATAATGGGGCAGTGGAAGCACCATGGGCTGGAACCTGGCTTTGGGCTAATGTTCCTTCACCTCCATGCACAGGCATTTGGAGACCCGATTAAACTTCTGCTTCTGATGTGGGGGCCCAGACAGGGCCGCGACTGCGTTCTTGGAAGCCTCTGAACTCAGTGTGCTGCTGGTCCAGAGCCCACAGAAGCAGACCTGCAGGAGAACTCTAGCCTGCACAGCAGCCCTACCCATGCTGGCTCTCTGTGGAGGACGTCCAGGCCAGCATGGAGACTATGCCCTGACCAGGGTGCCTGGGGACACAGGAAATGGCTGTACTTCCGTTGATGTTTCAGGTCTCACTGGGCTCTCAGAGGCTGAGCAGCAGAGGCTCACGCCTCCTGGTGTCCCCTTCCTCCTCTCCATGGCCTAGCTGGTCTCCTCTGGCCTCCCTCTCTCCGTCCCTCCCTCTGGCCTCATACATCCCTCTGGAGTTTCCTCTCAGCCTCCTGTGTAGGCGCCTGACCTCCACCCCACATACTCATGCTTCTCTAGAAGTCTCAGCCCCTGCTCTGGCCTGTGCCCAAGAGGCGCCCGAACCTCTTTGCAGGTGCCCTGAAGGGCCCTAGGATGGAGCTGGGAAAGGAAATACAGGGCTAATTCTGGGGCTGTGGCATCTCTGAGGAGTCCAGATCTAAACTCACACCAGGAGCTCTTAGGCAATGGATCATGTCTGTGTCTGCCATATTTTATTTTTACTGCTTCCTAGATTCCTTTAGGGCTTGCATGGCTGTCGACATATGTTGCTTGATGCCCTGTTATCCTCAGTCCTCAGATGACAAGGAGGAGCCAGCCCTCAACTAGACCCCAACTAGGGGCACTGTGAAGAGCTGCCAAGACCCAGGCTCTGGTCACCTCCCCAGGCACCGGGCATCTGGGAGCCAGAGGATGGGGCTGGCTGGCGACCTGAGGTACTCCACCACACGTGCTCTGCTCACCCTGTTCGTCCTCTCTGTCCACCGAGTGTGGGGCCTGCTCACTACAGGTGTGACAGCAGGTGTGACAGCAGGTGAGCCCTGCGCCCTTGCTAGTTTTCTGAGAGCCCTGCTGAGCACAGCCTAGAGCTGGCTCAGGCCAAGGCCTGGACTTGGGGCCTGGGCACCTTCCCCACACAGCCCTCGCCTTCGGCCTAGGCCTGAGAGTCTCCTGATCAGAGAGTGTGTGATGACCAGGATGGACCCTGGCACAGTCCCAGAAAGAAGAGAACAAGGCCCCAACCAGGGCCCCAAGCTTGGCATCTCCTGCTGGAGGGCAAGAGTGGTTCCCCAGGAATGAGCGGCATCTGCATGCTGCCATGGCCACTTTGGGTGGTGGGACTCTGCCCCGCCTCCTTCCCCTGTCCCTGCCCAGACCCAGGCCCTGATCTGCTTCTTGTTGTTTGCTCTCCAGTGCCCATGTAACCAGCCAGGGGCTCTGGGAGTGTGAGAAAGCTATGTGGTGGTGGTTGGGGACAAGAGCTCCTGAAGTGGGAGCCTCTGCCTTGCACAGTGAACCCCTGAGTGCTGGGCTGGCGATCCTTGATGAGGCGGATACCGGACAAGGGGCTTGGAGGTGCAGTGTGTATGTGCCATGGCCCTCAGATAACGGAGTCAATGACGGTCAGATGATAGCAAGGGCCACGGGGCAGTCCAGCTGTGACAGGGGCCAGTGGCTATTTCCTGAAGAAAGTACTGGGGAGGCTGTGCGGGGAAGCATGCCAATAATCTGGGAAGCAGCAGCCGAGCCAACATACCAGGGTGACCGGGGCTTGAGGAGCTCCAAGTGCGCCACTGGCAGTGCCACTGGATCTGACCCCACGCACAGAGCAGTTCTGTGTTCTCAGGGGTCTGGCAATTGAGAATTTCTAACTCACTGATTTTTAAGGGGCCTTTTAGGGACAGAGGTTGTGCAGCCTCTCTGGTGCCCAGGAAAAGGGAAAGCCAAAGGCAGGAACTTCCGGGGTGGGGGGTGGGGGGGTACAGAGGCTTCAGCACAGCTGTGGCCACTCCCCATTGACCTCATCAGCTATCACAAATGCACTTTTATGAGCTGGGTGTATGCCAGCCCACACTCTCTCAGAGCCATAATTAATTCACAGCCTCTTCAGTCTAACATCAGATGTCACCAACAAGAGATGGGGCTTTGTGACCCAGAGACCTACATGGCTGGCAGAGGGAGGCATCGAGCTGGGGGCCAGCCAGGCTTCACCACGGGGAAGGATCCGAGAGGCAGCGAGGGGTCCCAGAGGTGGGGCCTGCGCGTGCTCCACCCTGCTGAGGCTCTGCCTCCCTCCCGCGTGCCACCGTGCCTTCTCCCTTCTGTGCTGGGTGGGGGCTGAGCTGGAAGCATGGCATGAGATGCCCCTGTGCCACTCTACTGGCCAGGGTGAAGTGTTCCCACTATTCCCCATCGCCTGAGACTGGCACCAGACCCATTCTTGGGTGCTCAAGCCCCTTATGAAGACAGTGGAGCCCTTATATGTGACCAGTCACAGCTTCAGTGTCCTTGAGGGCCTCTCTCCACTACTGTAATATTCAATAGCGTGCACACACTGTGCAAATACAAGAACAAAAATAAGTGCAGGTTCAGCTCGGATGCATTTTCCCAAAACATTTTTGGTTTGTAGGATCAGGTTTGTAGGGTCCGTAGAGGTAGAACCCACAGAGGGAGAGGGCTGACTGCACTTCCGCATTACTTTTTATGTTTTGAAATACTTGGGATTCAGCTCAGAGGTACTTAGCATTAAATTATATACATAATCCTTTTTCATTTTTTAGGATCTTTCACTGTGTCATCCGGACTGGTTTTGCTTTGTTTTGTTGAGATAGGATCTCGTTATGCAGTTCAGGCTGGTCTTGAGCTCACTTTTGTAGCCCAGGCTGGTCTCAAAAGAATTCTCAGTCAACTCAAGCCCCTGGATTAACAGGCAGGTGCTGGAGGTGGGTGTATCTGGGCACTTGGGACAGTTGGGCCTGAAGGCTCCCGTGCTCAGTGGAAGACCACTGTACCTGGGAGAGCAGGAATTGGTTAAGAGAGACAAAGACATAGCCACAACGGCTGGACCCCCGGAGCGGCGCCCCTGTGACACGTGGTGGCTGCCCCCAGCGCAGCAGCCTACGCTGGTTGTCTGAAGGATTGTGGTAACATTACTAACTACACCAGAGGGCGCTGTAGAACGAGATCGTGGGCCCAAAATATGGCCAAGTATCCTCCTGCCTGCCCAGCACGTTGGCCTGGGCTCGGATGCTCTCTTTAAGGAAAGAGTGAGGGCTGCTTGGGAAAAATGCTGGCCTTAGGTAAGTGACAAGGCCACTGTGCTGTGAGCCGGAAGTGATTTTCACTAAAACTCCTCCACCCAGGACTAATTCATGAGCACACAGCTCAGCATTTAAAACATGCAGCTCATTCATTTTTCATATATTCTCAGAAATGTGCAGCTGTCTGCATGCTTTCATTTTGGAATTGTTCATTACCCCTAAAAGAAGCGCTGTCCTGCTAACAGTCACTTCCCACTGCCCCTCTTCTAGCCCCTGGAAACTGCTAAAGCATCTCCAGCCCTCTGGATGCGCCTGCTCTGGACCTTACGCATTGGAGGAATCTAACAGCGCGAGGTCCCCAGCTCCCCAGTGCTGCGGCGTGCATTGGAACCTCCTTCCCAGCTGTGCTGGAACAGCATCCCATTATATGGCTGGGCCACCTGCCGAGGGGAGGATGGGCATTTGAGTCATGGGACTCAGTGGAGGACCAGAAAAGAACATGCTAAAAAGAAAACCAGGCAGCCGGGCATGGTGGCTCACGCCTGTAATCCCAGCACTCGGGAGGCTGAGGCAGGAGGATTGGTGCGAGTTCAAGACCAGCCTGGGCTACAAAAGTGAGCGCAGGACCAGCCTCAACTGCATAGCAAGACCCTGTCTCAAAAAGACAAAAAAAGAAAAAAAGAAAAGAAAAGAAAACCAGGGCTAGCGAGATGGCTCAGCAGTCTAAAGTGCCTCCTTAGGCAAGCTTAGGCAGCCCCAGGGACCGTGGTTCCATCTCTGGCACCACATGCTGCATAGTCCCACCCCCAGAGCCCCAGGGGCAGGCTGAGCCAGCCATAGGAAGGAAGGAAGGAAGGAAGGAAGGAAGGAAGG
>PVJA010011999.1:0-46970 GCA_004027025.1 Myocastor coypus
ATATATCACCTCCTGAGTCTCTAGGCCATGTCCACTGTTATGATTTGGCTCAGCTAGCTCATGTTTCAATATACCTGCAGACTGCCTTGATTTGGCTGGTGTGTGGTGTGGGGAACCAAACCCAGTCCCTGTGCTTGATGGTTCTCCCCACATGACTTCTCCCAGCATTGTGCCCATACTTCTTAACATAGTGATAACTAAAGAGCTCTCAAGTGCGTAAGTAGAGCACAAGTACCAATGTATGACAGTGCTCCAGTTACCACTTACATATTGTGTGCTATAGTCCACTGTCAAAGCCCACATCTCTTGTGAAAAAGGAGACAGAAATATTATGAGAGAAAATATAGAATGGTTGGCAAATTTTAGAGTAAGATACAATAATTCCACAATTTATAAATGATAACCACATTTAAATAAAAAGGATTAGAAGAAAATATCTTGTCACCAATGCTAGCTTGTATTTCTGTAAAGATGTCTCTTGATTGCTTAGATAATTAGAGAAAAAGTATGTTACCTCATTAAATTCAAAACTGTTTATCTCACCTTTATGCTGTAGAATTCATGGATACTATAGCCCTAAGGCAAGAATCCAATAAAAGTGTAAGTGGAAATGTTGTCTTTCTCATTACTTTAACACGTACTTACAGACTGTCAGAAGCAATCTGTGCTGCTCTCTGAATAGAAATTTTGTTGTTGACACTGAGTCTTATTACTGGCCAGCTGTGCCCTCTTAGAGCTGCTTGCTAGCATCCTTCATGTGTGAAAATAATGGGTTTTGTTCTCAATAAATAAATTTCATCTCTGATGGTCAACATATATGAATGCAATTTGTGTGTAAATAAGAAGAAATGCTATCAAAAATGGAAGGTTCACGATCCATAGGCACAAAGTTGTGCATCGTTACTTATAAAGAGCCAACTTATTTCTGCTGTTCCAGTACATTTCAACTTATGAGGACTTAAAGCACAGATACACACACACACACAGACACACACACACATTCAATATCCTTGTTATGAGCATATAAAACATATTAATAATGAAAAAATAGTGAAGAAAAATGTTGATCCACTTAGTTCTAGTTCTGAGATGTACACTACTGTTCCAGGAAGCTGAAAAGGTTGTAATAAAGAGCTGGCACCACGCCTGCTCATGCCATCTGCTGTGTTTTCAAGGCTACTGCCTTATCTGTTGCAGAGAATGCTATACTATAGCACTGCATCATTTCCTCTGCACGCAGAGACTTCTCAGGCTGGGAACAGGACAACGAGAGCTCCAATAACATTTAGCTAAAAGGCCATCTGCTGTCAAAAAATCTAAGCCACTTGATTAAAAAAAAAAAAAGGAAGAAATCCTGAGTATCACATTGTTTTTCAAAGTCTTTATGACATCTGAGGGCACAGCAGTAGTTCTGTCACGCTTCTCACCTCTGCTTTCTCAGGAGTCATGAGCATTTGGAGCAGCAGTTGTCAAATTTGCTACACTCCCCCCTTTAAAATATAATGAGATTCATATTTAGGATGTCTTATAGTGATATTTAGTAAGCATGACTGAACTGACATAAACAAGAATGAAGAAGAAAGACACCCAAATCTTGTCTAATTGTCTGTGCTTTATTTAATGTAACCATTTTATCTATGTTTTTAGATCTGTAAAAGAGAAAATTTCCTCTTTTTCAATATCTAATGTTCCTGTATGTGAGAATATATGTGTGTGTTTTATTTTCATTTGTCATATAGATTTTGGAAAGATTTCGAGCAGAATATTATAACAAAGCAGACAGTCTATTTAGTTTATGCCAGCCCAAATAGCCACTCACTGATGATCTATGAAGATACAAAACAGATGAACTCAAATATAGGAAAACAGCAAAATGTAAATTTAGTTTTTATAATTAAACCGTTATCCTTTGCATTTAAAGTTTAAAATCTGTACCCTCAAATGTGAACTAGTGAACATGACATGCACTATGTGTGGCCAGATGAACTTCTACAGATCTGAAAGATTTTACAACCAAATTTTCTCATTCAGGGGTTTGCAGAAGGCACAATGAGAAATTCACTTTCTGTGTCACTTAATCTTTTAGCAATTTTCAAAGAATACATTTTATTAAAATCAATTGTGATGTGGATGCACTTGTGTAAGGAGTTTCTGTCACCTTTCGTGCCGTGCAGCACAGCGTGTTTCACGCCTGCTCAGCCGCACAGGTTGAATTGTCCAAAGCAATGGTTATGGAGAAGCCTAGTCCCCTGCTATTCGGGGCAGGAATTACACACTGCTGAGCCAGGCCCCAGACATTCTGCATCAATTTTATAGAAAGAACTCTTCCTATGTCTACGGCGGATTGGATTCAAATGGAAAACCTGCAGATGCAGTCTACGGACAGAAAGAAATTCATAGGAAAGTCATGTCACAAAACTTCACCAACTGCCACACCAAGATCTGTCATGTTGATGCATATGCTACCCTGCATGACGGTGCGGCAGTCCAGGTCATGGGACTGCTCTCTGACAATAGCCAGGCTTTGTGGAGGTCCATGCAGACATTAGTCCTTGCTTCTGAGGGCTTGGTTGCAAATAAATTCTATGTGCGTAATGATATCTTCAGATGCCAAGATGGGGTCTTTGGTGGCTTTGTCACTGAACCTCAGGAGGAATCTGAGGAAGAAGTGGAAGAACCTGAAGAAAGACAGCAGATACCTGAAGCCATCCCTGATGATTCTGGTACTTTCTATGATCAAACTGTCAACAGACATCTGAGGTTGTCCCTGATGACTCTGATACTTTCTATGATCCAGCTGTCAGCAATGGCCTGGAAGAACATTTAGAGGAGCCTGCTGCTGAACGAGAGCTGGATCCTGATCCTGAACCAGGACCAGAGCAAGAGCCTGCATCTGAAATCCAGCAGGAAGAGTCTGAGCCTGTTCTAGAGAAACTGCTTCTGAAGATGCTCAGAAGAGTTCCTCTCCAGCACCTGCAGACACAGCTCAGACAGTACAGGAGGGTTTGAGAACATTCTCTTGGGCATCTGTGACCAGTAAGAACCTTCCTCCTAGTGAAGCAGTTGCTGTTACTGGAATACTGCCTCATATTGTAAAAGTACCAGCATCACAGTCCCGTCCAGAATCTAAGCCTGAATCTCACATTCCACCGCAGAGGCCCCAAAGGGATCAAAGGATGAGAGAGCAACGAATAAATATTCCTTCACAGTGGGGACCCAGACCAATTCGTGAAGCTGGGGAGCAAGGTGATGTTGAACCTCGGAGAACTGTGAGACACCCTGACAGCCACCAGCTCTTCCTCAGGAACCTGCCTCATGAGGTGGACAAGTCAGAACGCAAAGAATTCAAAGAATGTGGTGGATCTGCGCATAAACAGCGGTGGGAAGCTACCTAATTTGGGCTTTGTCGTGTTTGATGATTCTGAGCCTGTGCAGAAGGTCCTTAGCAACAGGCCCATCATGTTCAGAAGTGATGACCGTCTGAATGTGGAGGAGAAGAAGACCCGTGCTGCCAGGGAAGGTGACCGTTGGGACAACCTCCTGCGGGGACCTTGGGGCGCCCAAGGTGGGCTTGGCGGTGGCACGAGAGCCCTCCCTGTGGAGGAATGGTTCAGAAGCCTGGATTTGGAATAGGAAGGGGGATTTCTTCGCGGCAGTGAATCGCTCTTCACTCATCTCCACCAAGAGAACCCAGCTCCCGTGAACCAGTGAATTTCTTCAGCCAGCCTTCGGTGGCTGGGAGTGTGACCCCAGTCTGTTATAAATTGCTTCAGTTTGTACGATTTTACTTCTTTTGTGTTGATGGTGTGAGCCCCCTTCTTTTTTCCTCTTTCTCTTAGCCTTTCAGTCCTATACTTCCAATTTTGTGGAATGATACTTTAGGAGTAACAGATTTTTAAAGAAGAAAATAATAAAAGAAAGACAGAATTTCCTTGCTTACTTTACATATACAGACTGGATTTTTTTTTAACAGCCATTTCCCTGAAGGAATGTGTCACTTATTACTGACATTTCGTATGTTTTATTCATTGGAAGATACATTTTTTTACTTATTTTTTATGTGTTTCAAAGGCCTATGAGAAGTATAGGATTTGAAAAACATTTTGGAGGCAGGAAAAGCCCAAATTGTTTCTTTGTGAGTCATGACTCTTCTAATGTTGAAAATAGTCGTATGCGAAATTTGAAAAACTATTCTCACTGACATGGTTGAAGACTGAATAAGTGGTGTTAATAGAACTTTTCTTTTGATATTGATCACAAAGCAGTTCTAAGGTCTACTGTTTTTACTGTTGAAATTTAAATTGTAAGATAAGTTTGACTGTCTAGAATGCAATTCATAGGCTTTTCTTGAATTGTTAGATTTTTTTTCTGAAGTAGAATTTTTCATTGTATTTGTTAAGAAAAAGGAAAAAAAAAAAAAAAACAAAAACACTAACCCCTCATCTGAATAACAACCAGAGCAAAACTGTTGTACCTTCTGTTTATCTGAGATTCCATTCTTGGAGACTGTTTAAAGAAAAGTAAATGTAGATTCGTTATATTAGGTTCAGCGATACAAGAAATTGTAGAGGATATCCGCCAAGAGTCGTCGGGGTCTCCTGCTTCAACAGTGCTTGAACGGAGCCCAGCCCTCGCCCGCCCTCGCCACCACCTGCACCGCTGCAGCAACCTGGCCAAGCCTCTCCAGCTGCTGCCATGACGACCTCCTCGCCCTCTCAGGTCTGCCAGAACTACCATCAGGACACTGAGGCCGCCATCAACCGCCAGATCAACCTGGAGCTCTATGCCTCCTACATCTACCTGTCCATGTCTTACTACTTTGACCGCAACGACGTGGCTTTGAAGAACTTTGCCAAATGCTTTCTTCACCAATCTCATGAGGAGAGAGAACATGCCAAGAAGCTGATGAAGCTGCACAACTAGCACGGCGGCCGGATCTTCCTTCAGGATATCAAGAAACCAGACCATGATGACTGGGAGAACGGGCTGAATGCAATGGAGTGCGCGCTGCATTTGGAGAAGAGCGTGAACCAGTCCCTCCTGGAGCTGCACAAGCTGGCCACTGATAACGATCCCCATCTGTGTGACTTCATCGAGACGCACTACCTGAATGAGCAGGTAAAGGCCATCAAAGAGCTGGGTGATCACGTGACCAGCCTGCGCAAGATGGGAGCCCCTGAGTCTGGCATGGCAGAGTACCTCTTTGACAAGCGTACCCTGGGGGACAGTGACAATGAGAGCTAATGTCACCAAGACAGCATATGCATGTTGGGGCTACCTTAACCTTTTCTATAAACTGTACCAGAACATCTACTTAAGTTCTTTAATTCCTTCAAATAAAGAAATTTGGTACCTGAAAAAAAATAAAATAAAATAAAAGAAATTGTAGACTCCCTCTTTCTTTACCTTGTACAATTTCTGTTAACATTTGTTATACCTTATTCTAAATTAAGTCTCAAACTGGAATGCCATTCAGGACAGATGTTTCTGTAGAGGTTCTTTGACCCAAATAGCTGAGCCTTTGTATTAAGCTTTATTTGGTATCTAATCAGATTTCTAATCATAGTCCATAAGAAAGAATGTAACTTTAACATTGGACTTAACTGATGTGCTCATGTGTCTGAAATTTCTTTTTCTTAAAATCATAGCCATATGGTAAATTTCCTATTTTGTATGTTTTTATTGATGAGCATGCAGTGGGTATTTCTTGGAAATGGGCAATTTTTATTAAAATATTTCTGGAAGAAAATTTAAAAAAATTAAAATAAAATCAATTGTGTCTTGTGTTACTCAATGTAATTTTTAAATAAGGAAAATGTAAATTTGACAAAAAATGCACAAATACAAACATTTTTAAAGGAAAAGATAGAGGGTGGGTAGAGAAACAAATGCTCCAAAGTAATATTGTCCAAACTTAGTCAGCAGACATCTCTCATCAGATCATTCCTTACTTGGATTTTACTTTTATATTTGTAAAATAAAAACTCTCTTTTTTAATGTGTTTGGTACATACAGCTCGAAAACATACTGATCCTTCTGTTTTCAACCTGGGATTACAATTGTGTATCACCATGTGTGGTCTCCATGGCTGGCTCAGCATGCCCTGAGGCAGGACCACCACAGCATATGGTTCTGCGGGTTGAACCACGCTCTCTGTGTTTGCCTAAGCAGGTGCTTAGTCCACTGAGTTATCTCTCTGGCCCTGAAAACACTTCTCTTTTACAAAGTGAATGTCAATAATAACATATGAGGAAAGGACAGTGTTACTTTAAAATATTTATATAAAAACTAGCTCTTCACGTACAACAAATAATATGATGCTATTATTTTTCATCATGAAATATACCAATTCTAGATAGGATTACATACTTAAATATAAGAATTGAAAGTATGACAATAAAAGAAAGTTTCTCAGATAAAATTTAAAAAAAAATTACACATTGGGGCCCAGCAGGATGGCTCAGTGGTCTAAAGCGCCTGCTTAGGATAGCTTGGATGGCTGCAGGAACCATGTTTCGATCCCCGGCACCACATGGTGTGCCAGCCCTGCCCTCAGGGCAGGCTGAACTGGCCATAAAAACAAGCAAACAACAAAAGTTCTGAAACAAGAAAAAAATAAAAATAAAAATAAAATAAATTCTTTAAAAAGAAATTCTACACAATGTCTACTTGGATATGGCATTGAAAGCAAAAAGATCAAAGAAAATATGAACAAATGGAATTACACAAAGCAGAAATATACTAAGTAAAGAAAATGAAAACCTTTAGAATTAATAAAAATTAAAACCCATATATTTGGTAAAATATTAATTTCAACATTCCTAGAGACTTCTATAACTCTATAGTAAAAAGCATGGAAATATAATTAAAATGATGATTGGACAACTTGTAGTGGTGCCAACCTCTAATTCCAGTACTTGAGAAGCAGAAGCAGGATAATTGCCATGAGTTTGAAGGTTACGTACAATGCAAAGTGAGTTAAAGATGAGGTTAACTACATAGCAAGATTCTGTTCAAAAATGATAATAATTGGGCAAATAGACCAAGAGGACATTTCTCTGTGGAAACAAGGAAATGCCAACATCTATACGAAAAAAATTTGGATACATGACCTGATTATGTGCATCACTCAAAATTATTTCTTTTATGCACATTATAATTTTTAAAACATTTTTAAAACTATTTTTAAAAACATAATCATTTAGGTGTATCTTGAGATCTCTATAAAATAATAAGTTTTAAATTTTATAAATTTCCACAAAAGAAGTGTTGAAGTTAACTTGTCCGTGACCAAACAACACTTACTCCATGGTCTTTTATTCACTGTCTTTATCTTAAATCTCTGTTAATCTACTAGATTGCCTTCCATCCAAATTTTGCCAGTCTTTGCTAGTACTGTGTCATACATCCCCATATACAATGTATTAAAATATTATTTTCTTCCTGTAGTCATAATATGACTTAAAAATGGAAATATATAAATGTTCTAAAATTTATCCAACATGTCTATTATTATTATGATCACAACTATTAAATATTGAGTTATTTCTAGGTATCAAAGTAAGCTGAAGGCCAGCCTGTTCTGTATAGTAAAACTCTGCCTCAAAAACACACAAAAAAAGATAAAAAAGAATTACTTTTCTTTATGTTAAATTATGCAAATCCTTTAAGGATTTCAAGGGAAAGAAAATCAAGACATGGTAGGCAAGGAAAAGGAGGAAACAGAAATGGAGTTAGAAACCAGGAGTGACGATGTAGTATGCATATACACCTCTTTTCCACAAAGAATGTAAATGTTGGGTACTTTAAGCATGTACTAAGAAAAAGAGTTCACCTGCTATATCATGAATCAAATAATTATGCGTTAATGGTTAAATAGCTTTCAAATTTTTGAGGAAATGAAAACATGAGATAAACACATTAGGAATGCTGATATGAAGGGAATAGTGAAATAAAACATTGTAGTTTTTATTGGTTCTGTTTTAAGTATCAACAGCACAACTTTTAGCAAAGATAATAAAAGAATTGAAATTCTGTGCACATTTCTGCCAGCATCAAATTTTCTGTTCTCTTTTATGATGTTTCACATCTTTATTCACCCTACTTGTTTCCATTGTGTAATATATTTTGGATATTTAAAACAGGAGGGGTTGAGGAGATAGCTCATTGGCATAAATGCTTGCCTCAGAAGTGCAAGGTCCTGAGTTTGACCCCCAGTTCGGGTGGGGGGGGGGACAGGAGCATTAAGTAAATTTTAATCCCTGAGAAACTCAGCAAATTATATTATGACAAGCTAATTTAGTTTTCAAAGAATGTTCTCAACTTATTTTAGCAAATTAAAGATGGGAACAGAGAAATTCATTGTTGAGAAATCATAGCCTGTGAATTCTGTGAGAGCTGAAATCCTGAGTTAAGAGTTGGAAGAAGCCGGGCGTGGTGGCTCACGCCTGTAATCCCAGCACTCAGGAGGCTGAGGCAGGAGGATTGGTGTGAGTTCGAGACCAGCCTGGGCTACAAAAGTGAGCTCAAGGCCTGCCTCAACTGCATAGTGAGACCCTGTCTCAAAAAGACAAAAAAAAAAAAAAAAAAAAAAAAAAAAAAAAAAAAAAAAAAAAAAAAAAAAAAAAAAAAAAAGAGTTGGAAGAAATGGAACAGTAAATTAATGGATATTGCATCTCCCAGAATCCTTCTAAAAACAATTCTTGTTTTAATTAGCAGTCCCTTACATCATATTCACACACAACTTCTTAAGTATAGAATAAACTTCTTGTTACTTGTTAAAATTTTACATATTGTATGCTTGAACTTCCTTGCATACCCAATAATACTAACCTCATTTTTTCCTAAGTAATATGCGTGAAATTTTCCTATAGCTGTGTACTGGTGCATGATCTTTCACCATCACTGCCTTCTCTGTCATCGCCAAACATGTACTTTAAGATGTACTAACACAGATACCACTTCACTGCAAACTCTCAAATCTCCAAAGTGCAAATAATATGTTTCTTATCATTTCTCTTCATCTTTAGTTATTGTTATTATTTTTTTGCCTTTTTGAGACAGGGTCTTACTATCCAGTTCAGGCTGGCCTTGAGCTCACTTTTATAGCCCAGGCTGGTCTCAAACTCGCACCAATGCTCCTGCCTCAGCCTCCCAAGTGCTGGGATTACAGGCATGTGCTGCCACACTCCGCTCTTTAGTTATTTTTTAAGTTTATCTTTTTTTCTTTACAATAATTAATATAGGGAGAACACATTGTTTATCCCTTCTAAATATTCCACTAAATTCTGAGATTATACACAGTTCTAGAGTCTTGGTGATTTTTCTGTATGCTGAGACAAAATACCAAACTCCAAAGTTATTAGAGGCAATGTTTGTTATAGCTCTTTGTGGAAGTTTAAGTCTACAATTAGCCAGCTCCAAGGCAGGGCACCATGACAGAGGAGTAGCAGAGAAGAAATATTTATGGCAGGCAGAAAATGCCAAAGTAGTTAAGTAGCGAAGGTAGTTCCTCAGATTCTACACTGGCTGTAGCTTAATGAAGCTACACTCAGAGTGGGACACCCTTAATGTCAACATTGCTCACAGAATCCCAGCTTCAAATTCTTAATCCTAAATTCTTAATCCAAGTCCTCTCATTTCTGAATGGCCCACCTCTGACTGTATGAGGCTTTAGTGAGGCAACTAGTTACAAGGCAGAGCAATCAGAACTTCTACAACAGTTTTGTTGATTGATATGTTTTTCAGTTAATTATTTTATACTAAATATAGCATAGCATGTACCATGAAGGAGATCATGGAAAATCATTGAGGACTTATTTCAAAAATTGAGATACATGAGATTTTGCTTCTGAGTAAATATGCTTATTCACTTTTATACACATGCCCAATCTCCGAAATCATGCAAATAAGTGCAATTGTTTATTTTACTTATTTGAAGGAAATCAGTAGTATCTCTTCACAAAAGTATAGGATCACAACTATAGGGAAAAAATGTTTATGCTGTTTTAAGAAGATTACATATTAACGTGGTGTATCAAAACAAGATCATTACTGTGAAAAAATTAAGTTTATGAAAATATGTATACAATAGTATCTCTATTCACTAACTTCATTTATTCTATGATTCTGGGAAAGATGTCCACTTTTGTGTTCATGAAAGGAAACTGGCCATGGTTGTGTTAATTACCTGATGGTGTCCATGAAAATGGCCAACAAATATAAGAAAAATGTTCAGTATCTCATAGCAGCTTTCATTTGAGTAAGGCAAAGTATAAAATGCACAATAAAGGACAGGTAGGAGACAAGGTGAAAGATCTCTTTCAAATGAGCAAAGGTATAGGAGACCAACAGGAGAGGAATAAATTAATAGAAAAACATCGTTAGTTATAGGAACCTAATATTTTCTCAGCAAAGTCCATTGAGAATATGTGGCATGAGAGGTTGTGGGCTATCCCTAAGTGGTAGACCACTCATCTTGTATGTGTGAAGCGCTGAATTTGATCCATAGCTGTACACATGGAATGGTGAACTTAGCATGCACTAGAAGTAGCCAGTCTAATAGAGGGAAAGATTTGTCTTGTAAATTCTCAGATAAAGTGCTGGCTTCCAAGACAAATGACACAGTACTGAGTGTCTGTCTTCCAAGATGTGGCAGACACGATAAAATTATCATTCCTCATACTGAACAATACAGTGGGCACCCAAAGCATTAAAATAAAATTGCACTTTTTGCTATGATTCCGGCAACTAGTTTGTTGATGTTGTCCTGATCATTCTCTCAAGTTAAGATTTAGGAGTAGAAGCCCTAAATATTAAGGCAGAAATGGGTAATAGTGTTTCTATGAAGCGACACTCCTAATAGTTGAATACATTTAACGTTAGAACTATACAGATTTACAAACAGTTGTTGGCAAGTGTTGATTCATCAAAGGTTAAGATAAGATTTCCTACATTCCTAGGAGGCACTGACCTTCATGATGGGGTGGGGGCAGCATTTGTCTGCTATTATAAAATAAGTAAAACATCTAACTGGAAGAAAAGAAAATGCAACAAAGTTTCTCTTGGCACTTCAATGTCCAGTAGTGATAATGAGCTCCAGTAATGTTCAGCTCAGAAAAGTAAATTTATTAGATAGTCTAATGTTAAAAGAATCTGCTCATGTAGCTAAAAGGAAAAGAAATCTAAAATGGATTGAAAAGAAAGGAGATGAAAACCTATTAGAACATTGGATATAATGCTGTACTGAAAAAATGTGGCTAGATTCTTGATCCTTCCTATGTTGTTTTTGATATTAGAGGACCTAAAAAAGGCTTGTAGCAAACTGCCTTTAGGTCAGTTGAAGCTTATTTTAAAGTAAGAGCCATTTCAGAATGTTACATTGTAGTAATTGACCACTATAAGAATTTTGTTAAGTGGCAACTGAAAAATATTTCCTTTGCAGTAGAAATTATGTGAAATATACGTATCTACTATACAGAAATACATATATATCTATTCTGCAGGAATAAATTATTGGAAAAGTGACACACTTCTACAAAACTATTAGTCTTTCATCTTATTTTTAATTTCATCCAAACTGTGATAAGTGGTAAATATATTTCTAAAATTAGGTATATTTTATTCTGAGTAATTTTATGTATCAGACTAAATAAAATAAATCATAAAGTTATAATGATTTATAAGATACTAGCTTTCATGAACATTTTATCCTATTATTTAGTTTATAGTCATAAATATATTATTTTTTTGTAAAATATGTTTATAAAGACATAAATTATTACTAGATTCAATAATATATTCTTTTTCTTACATATCACAAAGGTCATGGATATATATGCAAAGATAATAATAGTAAGATATTATAATTTCAGATTATTACAATAGACTATATGAAAGCAAGAAGCTATGCTTCAGTGAAGTTGCTAAAATTAGTGCAGTGAAATAGTATGAGATCCTTGGAGCTACCTGAGTGGAAAGAGTGGAGGTCCCATGAGAAGTCCTAAGGTGGAGCCATATATAGTCTCCTTATGAGCTCTAGCTTTTTCCTGTGTAGAACTGTATTAATTATCTTTTTAAGATATTTTACGCAAATGATATAATAGTGTGTGAAGTCATTGCTCTAATTTATCATGTCATTTTAAAGAAAGTAAAATGAGGTACAAAGCAGACGAATATCAGTAAGGAGCAATTCAATAAGTATTCGTTTAAGTACATGTTAGCATTGGTGTTATGCTAAAACCAATTTGGAAGACAAAATACTTCATGTTGTAAAAATGAATTTTATATTCTAAAATACCCTGCTCTAGAACTTTGCTTTTTATTTAGTGTACTTGTTTTCTGTTCAAACTAAGGGTGAGGGGAGCTGGGGAGATAGCTCCGAGGCATAAGTGCCTGTTAGGCAAGTGCAAGGTCGTGAGTTTGAACCCCGGTCCCACAAAAAAAAAAAAAAAAAACAACTAAGGGTGAGTGATTTATATGTTTACCATGTAAACCGAAGCTTCAGGTAATTGTAAAATTCTGTATCATATTGTAAAATTCATATACATATGTATATAATTGTTTTTAAAAGTAATGTAGTTAAGTTGTTCTTTTAACTATTGGTCTTCAATTAAGTGACATTCACTTTGCATTTTCCAGTGAGACAAACAACAATTATAAGTTGATACTTGATATCATATACGCTGGAACAGGACTCATTACACTAAGCTTCTTTGCTTTACAACCTGAAATTATTGGCTATGCCCAGCAACTTTCAGAGGGAATAAATGAATCAAAAAATTCACAGATAAAATATTCAGCCAACAGGTATCAGTCTCATTTTGAATAAAACGTTTGGTTGCTTCTCTTTGTTTCTTTTATAGGTTCGGCATATTAGTGATTGGTACACAATTCCTAAATTTCAGTGGTACAGCTATGGTAGGTACAATAGCACTGTAGCTAAAGTAGTATAGCATTGTAGGTACTCTTTAAGGTTACAATGGTATAGCTATATTTGTATGCTTGCAAATAATTTTTGAAATGAAGAGTAATAATTATATTAGATGGTATAATATGACATTGACCTATATGTCTTATACAAACTATTATTCATATAAAGGGATCATATTAATTATTATTGTTTCTCATCATTTATATAGACTGGAGGAACAGCTATGCAATACACTGCCATAATGCCTACGTTTCAAACATAACAAACTCATTTGTGTTGATTTTTAATATATAAAGTCTACAACGAAAATTGAACCATGACATTTTTGCTGAGGATCATATTTATAAATAAACTATTGACAAAGTATGGCACATGAATACAAGAGGCAGAATATTCCATCTAGTTGTGAGAACAGTGGTTATATATATAAGTGTGTGATGATATATGTCCATATTCACAGACGTTTGTATCTATCTATATATAGATACGTGTGTGTGTTTTGCAGTATCCAGCATTAGAGATTTTACTGAGTTTAAATTACCAACATCACTAAAAAGAAAATAAATAAATAAAACAATTTCCTTCCCATACACAAACTTCGCTTACTGATATCAATTTAACCACCACAGAGGGTTCCTGTGAAAATAACTACATCGGTTTTCTATATGTTTGGCGCTTGTCACACTTGTGGCTGTCTTTTCACTCAGCAGAGCCAACATCCACACAGCAGGATGTTGTTCACTCGAGTGAATCTTTCCTAAGGGCTATCGTCTTTTTTCGCAGCAGTATTCCAGCTTACCAACTCTTTTCTGCTTTGAGTATTATTTCATTAATCATCCTTAAACATTCACACCATTAAGATTTATCCCCACTTATGGTAAGGCTGAATTGAATTAAAAATTAAAAGACAAGAAGAAGAAAGCACTCTTTCCCTCTTCCAGTAATCGAGGTCTAAATTAAATCCTTGATAGCACAGTGAATATTTTACCAACTTAAATCTAGAGGAAACCAATAAGTTTTATTTTCGGATGACAAGAGTGAACAGGGTGCAAAGACAGTTGCTGAATCCTGGTGCCTAATTAATTCTGATTTGCTATTTCATTTTACTGTTCTCTTCTCTGCCCTCCTCACCTTCTCCTCCCTTTTCCACTCTTTGGCAATAGTAGTAAAGAGGAGGAGAAGCGAAAGGAGAAGAAAGATATCTGGACTCCTTTTGTATTCTAAAATGAAATCTTCTGGAGAATTACTCTTTGATTCACAAGAGGATTTGCTGTTTCTGTCCAACTGTTCCTTCTTTCAGTGTTTAACTTTCGTGTCATATTTATTTGAAATGAGCTTCTATGTTTCTTAACTATAGATTTCCCAGATTTATACATTATTGGCTATGAATGATTGTTCCCACACGTTGTGTGGAAAGTTGTCACTAAATAAAAGGACGTTTATGGGAGCTCAAACAGAGAAAAGTTGTTAGTGCTTGTCCTATTAAGTCCCTTAAAAGCTAATGTGCAAAAATAAATCACATTTCTTCAATTAAGAAGTCTTATTTACATTTTAGTGTAATTGTAAATATTTTTTGGCTGCTTGGTGAAATAATGTTTACCTAAATTTTCATCAGAACTATGATACAGGTTTTATTTAACTACTTTATTCTACATTTATTTAGTGATTTATTTTGTAGACAAAATTTTATGCCAGCCTTACCTTTCAACATAATTTTTTAGTCAAAATAATGTGACATTTGCTGTTATGTTTCAGATATTATTAATGTAATCAGATGAAGAGAAAAACACAAGCTAGAGAAGTATAAGAAGTTTGTTGTTTTTTATCTTACCAATACTAATATTGTTTTTGGAATTTTGTTGAACCTTTTCATATATATTTTACCTGAATTTGATATTATATACCTGCATGTTTATAATATATCAAGCAAGGTATGTTGAATATGTGAACAACATTTTTGGACTTTACAAATTTCACTCACAATAATATCACCACGCAATACTTCAAGTTTTTTTAATTACAATATTTAGTTAGTTAGTTAGTTAGTTAGTTAGTTAGTACAGGATCTTACTACCCAATCCAGATGCCTAGTGACCCTACTCTGTCAGCCTCCTCATCACTGAGCTCACAGACATGCATCATCATACCCCATTTCAGTAGCCAGCTAGGCGAGGGGCCCAGCATGACATATGGTACTAGGCATTGAACCCAGGTCCTTGAACTTGCCAAGCAGGCACTTAGACCACTAAGTTACCTCCCCAGTCCCTCAATTTTTAATTGTATGGGAGATAATGTACATGTTAGTGTTATTTTAAGTATTACATCAATGAATAAATAATTTTCATAGTATATAATTATCCTAAATAAAAAAGTTTCAGAAAACTCATTTTAACTCTCAATAAAATTTCTGCAAAAAGTACGTCATATGTTTTAAACAGAATAATCCTTTAAATGTATCAAAATAAATGTCACAGGGAAATTCAGAGACATTTTCTTTTGTACAAAAAAATGAATTATAGGCATTACATTGACATAACATTTTACATCTGATCTGGGTTGCTTTATGATTACATAGGTTAAATTGAGAGAAACTGACTCTATTTTGTAGCTTTTTCATAAATAGTAATTCACATGAGTATGTCCTTAAGAGCATTGTTATTAATTTTTAATTGATACAGAATCTTGCTACATAGTTCAGACACATAATAATCCTCCTGTTCAGCATCACTGCACTGTAATTACAGGTGCATGCCACCATGCCCAGTTTCAGTGGCTGACTCAGCAAAAGGCCTGCCTGGCATGTGGTAACTGCCTGGCCTACAGTACTAGGGATCAAACCTGGATTCTTGTGTTTGTCAAGCAAGTGCTCAGATTACTGAGCTATGTCCTCAAACCTGAGAAACACTTTAAATGAGTGGCTGAACATAGGTAGGAATCAACTTTTAAATTACTAAACTTGATTTAAATTGGCAATTAGAACTTTTAGCATCACAGTGTAGGCACCTTCCAAGAAAAGGATTTTTCTAAAAGGGAAAAGCTGAATTGTTTACCTAAGGTATGTGAACTAATATATTTAACTAAGTATGAAAACATCATAGAAAACATTAATGCTGGTTATGTAAGTAAAACGTACAAAGCATTCAGAGAATGTATCACCAACACTTTTCGTGTCTATCGACAACTAGGTTCATGCTTACGTTCATAGTGGGAGAGAAAAATAATATATTTCTGATTAGGAATTTCATATATTCAGATTAATATAAACATTGATTTATGTTCTGACAAACTTCTCAAAATGAACACAGTTTGTATTGAAGGTCATTGACACACTTTACCTTTTGTAGTGGTTGATACATTGTGTCAACTTGGCTGGATGATTCAGTGGCCCAGTTCCCTGTTGTTGCGAGCCCCACCCTGGGGATACAATTGGTTCCTTCCTGGAGCATGACCAGGGCCTGCCTAGAATATGATTGGGTCCTCCCTAGGGTGAGATCAAGGGCCTATCCTGGGGTATGATTGGTTCCACCCTAGGGCACAATGGGCCCAAGTCAGAATGACTGAGGACAAAGAGACTTTTTAAAGGGCTAAGGAAGGAGTTAAGATTTCACTATGTTGGAGAAGCTTCAGTCTTCGCATTCAGCCTGGACTTCATCATCTGGCTTGCAGCGCAGACTCTTCAGCCTCCAGCTTGGATCTTTCACCATCCATCGCAGACTCTTCAGCGTCCATTACAGACATTTCAGTCTTCCAGCACAGACCCATCAGTCCACGGATAGAGACTTACACGGAGGGCCGGCGGTACAGCTCAGCGGATTTAGCGCTTGCTTAGAGGAAGCGCAGGGGCCAAGGTTCAGCTTCTGGCTCCTCGTGCCACAGGGACCCCGCTCTAGAGCGCGCTGAGCCGGCGATACTGGATGTGGTGGCACGCGTCTGTAATCCCAGCCCTTGGGAGGTAGAAATAGGAGGATCACCATGACACAGTAGTGAGACCCTAAAAAAAAAACAAAAAGAAAGAAAGAAAAGAAAAGGCAGAAATGGACATGAAAAAAGAGAGAGAGAGAGAGAGAGAGACTTACATGGAGTGCTGCAGTGAAGTCCAGACTTCAGGATTGAATTCTTCAAGTCCAGAGCATGCACATGCTCGCTGCAATGCTTTCTCATCTGACTCTGTGGCTGACTGTTGTAAGCCAATCTTATAATTCCTTATAGATTGTATATTTTGCGTTAATATTCATTCCTTATATTATATCTGTTCTGTTCCTCTAAGTACAACCCTGACCAATACAACTTCCAAACACCAGTTAGCAATGATCCATTGTAGAGAACTGAATGTTGTCCTTGGGATTGTGTGGCTGACTGAAAGCTGCCCAATGCAGTGTGAGATAAAAGATCAACATTCAATATCCAATTTTTGCAGAATCTTCTCACACTACTACAAAGTTAAAATATTACTATGTCAGCCATCATTAAATTGGATTTCAGAGCTTGGGGTTTAACTCACTAGTGAAGCACCTTCCTGGCAAGCATGAGGTCCTGAAAATGATTCCAGACAACCTTACCCCTAAAAACCACCACTGCGACCATCAACAACAAATGTTGGGTGTTACCTGCATGTGATTGTATGTGTTTCACATTTTCTATTTGACACCTCTATCCCATTTCAAGGACCCTAATTGCTATGAACTGTTCATATATTTTAGAAAATAATAACTGCGTGCATATTGATGAAACTATATAAACAAATGTTATCAATATGAAATTAGGTTAATAATCTGTGAAAAGTGTAATTATTCCGTTGTAAAATAAATGGAGAAACACTGACATATAAAGGAGCAAAGGACTGTCTATCTATTCTGCATATTTAAAATAAAAACAGGGGGCCAGGCAGATAGCTCCGTAGCACAAATGCCTGACTGCAAGTGCAAGGTCGTGAGTTTGAACCCTGGTCCCACACAAAAAATAAAATAAAATAATGAAAATAAATAAAAACAAGTCCTTCCAAAGTTTGTATGGCCTATCTAATATATTTTAATACAATGGTAAAAAAAAACTACTGACATTATTTTTCTTCATAGGATATCTAAAGAAAAAATGAAGTTGTATATTCAGCTCTATGTAAAAATACTGTAAAAACTAAGCCTCCAGGCAAGCATATTAATGCTATTTACTATCAGCAAGAGTATGAAGACTTATCTTTGAAACAATTTTAGAAGACATCATATGACTTGTTCATTTTTATAGAAATGACATGGCAAATATGAATTAATGGAACATGTTTGTATGATTAAAACATCACAAGTGTAAGAGTTGTTCCATAACTGAAAATAGTTCTTCTTAAGCAATATCTCACAATTAGTGCTTATGAGACATAAGTCACACAGAGGAAAAAAAATTTTTTAATGCTTAGTAGATTCTTCTTATACTTGTCATCCCCTGATATATATATATATATATATATATATATATATATATATATATAATGCATAATATTTAAAATTTATGTTAAGTCTGACTGAATAATTGAATATTTCATATCACTTTACTTAAGTGAAAATAAATAAACACATTTTCTTTTTAATACAGGACATGTAAAAGCTTGTGTAAACACAGTTACTAGCAACAAAGATTGAAAGAAAAATACAAGTAATAATGCAAATGCTATGGCTCTCTCAAAGAAAATAGACTTATATGGATGGGAGTAAAATCCATGAAGCATATACATTTCAAAATATTATATATCAAATAAATGTTTTACATAAAACAAGAATAGAGCAAGTAGGAAAAGAAAACAAATATAGAATTTATTGGAAAAAATAACTGCAGAGCTCATAAAGATGATGGAGGAAATAAAAAAATACTCAATAGTTTTATTATTAATAATATTCAAACTCCTACTAAACTAAAATTTTTAGGATAAAGCGCATGGACATAAATAGTGATATTTTATGAAATATTTTCTCAGTATAAGAGATAAAATTATAGAACAAAATGGGCTAAGAAAAACTATACTATTACCTATAAACAGAAGGAATGGTCTGCAATATTATACATTTGCACGAGGCAATACTACTCGTTGGAAGAGCCTATGGATGGTATCCTCATGGTAAAATGCTCAACTTTGATCAGAGCACAAATTCAAATTGCTAATATTCATGTTCACTACTCAAACATTACAAAAACAGCCTCTTTCCAAAATGATACAACAGTTAATGATGAAAGATTCATAGTGGCTAAAATTAGAATGTAAGAATCAAATCAGTAACAGTAATTATCAGTGATTTGAAGAAAAAATATTGGGCCCATGAGATGGTTCAGCGGTCTAAAGCACCTGCTTAGGAAAGCTTAGGTAACTGCCAGGACTGCGGTACCACATGCTGCACCAGACCAACCCCAGGGCAGGCTGAGCCAGCCATAATAAACTATATATATATATATATATATATATATATATATATATATATATATATATTAGGAAAAATACAAAAAAGAAAAGATAGTAAATGTTCATCATAGAATAGCACTAAATAATTAAAAAGAAAAATAACATAATTGTAAAAATTGCTGCTTTAAGATGAAGTGTATGATTCACACAAGCATTATCAAAATGTATTAAATCACTAAATGTAGGTTACTAGCAAATAACAGCATAATTTAAAAGAACTGTTATGGTTTGTCCATAGGTGTCTTCCCAAAGCTTTATGCTGTCAAGGGGCTCCTTCTGGAATTTGTAATTGATTATTGTGGAAATGGGTGCCTCTCCCCTGGGGCAGATGATCTGTATTTCGATGTAAGTTAGGAAGAGAAGTTAGCTGCTTGAGTTGCTACTAATTCTCCCAGTGCTCTTGCTCTCTGCCAGATGCAATGGAAGGTTGCCCTCTGCCATGTGCCAGTCTGTTTTGGAGCCAGGTGAATATGGACTGAACCCTCCAGTAACTGTGAGCTAAATAAACATTTCCTTCCCTCATTTTGAGTGTCTTGTGTTTGTCTCAGTAACAAGAGAAGAATAACGAAGACAGAATTTGGTACCGTAGGAGTGAGGTCATTGCTGTGACTAACCTGACCATGTGGATTACAAGCTTTTGGGAATGCCTTATGGGAAGAGATAGGCAATGTTTGGGAGGTCTTCTACTTGCAAAGAGCTGGAAAAGCTTCAGCTGTTCTGTAGGGTATATCCTGGTCAGAGCTCAGACCAAAAGGCTGATAGAAAGCCAGCCTATAAGGACCAGGCTGAGGAGGTTTCTGCTGAGAAGACCGAACTGGTTGTTGGACTCCAGATCATTTCTGTTTTCACTTAGCAGAGAAGTTGTCTGCATTTTGCTGATGTCTACAGATTTTGCCTAAGACTGAGTTTTAGCATGGCGGACTGATGAATCTTTCAAAAGATATTTCAAAGCAGCCAAATACTGGGGAGATGGCATGGCTGCTATTGGGGTCCTTTAGCCAGATTTATGTTGCAAATCAAGAGCAAGGAGCCCAGTAGGAGGATTCAAAATGTTAGTTTGGCCAGAAAAGAAGCGCCAATAATGCTGTGGACTGCACAGATAAAGCTGAAAGGAACTCCGTTGCTGAGAAAGAACCTGAGAATGAAAAACATGGCCCAAGGGCATCACAGGAGGTGGCAGCTCTCTACCCTTTGCAGCCTCAGAATTGTGAAAGAGGATATCTTTCTTCCAGTAAGCATGTTTGGCAGCTTTGTCGAAGATAATCTGGCTGAGTGTGTTTGTATTTGCTTCTGCATCTTCCAATCTATTTCATTGATCCTCAGGTCTATTTTTTTTTTTGGCCAATACCATGCTGATTTCATATCTGCAGCTTTGCAGTATAACTTTAGGTCGGGGATTGTAATACCTCCTGCATTACCTTTGCTGCCCAGGATTGTCTTTGCAATTGTGGGTCTTTTTTGATTCCAAAAAAATTTTAGGAATGATTTTCCAGGTCGGAGAAGTATGTTGATATTATTTTGATAGGAATTTCATTAAATCTTTATAACAGTTTATGGAGTATGGCCATCTTCACAATGTTGGTTCTTCCTATCCAGGAGCAGGGAATATCTTTCCATTTTGTGAAATCTTCTAGGATCACTTTCTTCAAAATACTGTAGTTTTTCATTGAAAAGATATTTCATTTCCTTAGGTTAATTCCTAAGGTTTTCATTTTCTTCGTTGCTGTCATAAAAACTACTGTTTCTCTAATTTTACTCTCGATGTGTTTGTTATCTTGTTTCAGAACTTTTTTTTTTTTTTTTTTTTTTTTTGGTGGGACTGAGTCGATGTGTTTGTTATCTGATTAGAGGAATGCTATTGACTTTTGTGTGTTGAAATTGTAAACTGCTATGCTACTGAATTTTTTGTATTACTTCTAGTACCTTGTTGGTGGAGTTTTTGGGATCTTCCAAGTAGATTATCATGTCCTCTGTAAATAGTGATAGTTTTACTTCTTCACCTATTCTTATTCCTTTTATTTCTCTTTTTTGTCTAATGGCTATAACTAATGATTACAGAACTACACTGAAGAGGAGTGGTGATTGGGGATATCCTTCTCTTGTACCAGATTTTAGACTAAAAGACTTCAGTTTTTCATCATTTAGAATTATATTAGCTGTTGGATTGTTTTAAAATGCTTTTATCAAGTTGAGGTAGTGTCCCTCTATTCAAATTTTCTGTAGGACTTTGAACATGAATGAATGTTGGGCTTCTTCAAAGGACTTTTCTGCATCAATTGAGAGGATCATGCAATTTTTGGTTTTGGATCTCTTAATACAGTGTATTGTGTTTATAGATTGACGTATATTAAACCATCATTGAATTCCTGGAATAAATCCTACCTGGTCATGCTGTATAATCTTCTTGGTGATTTGTTGTATGCTAGTGGTGAGTATTTCATTGAGGATTTTTGCATCTATGTTCATGAGGAAAATTGGCCTGTATTTTCCTCTTTTATTTGCATCTCTCTCTTGTTTTGGTATCAGTGTAATACTTGCTTCCAGGAATGATTCTGGAAGCACTGCTTCCTTTTTTATTTCACTGAAGAGTTTGAAGAGTGTTGGGATCATGTCTTATGTATATGTCTTATAGAATTCAGTGGTGAATCCATCAGGTTCTGGACATTTCTTTGTTGGTAGGCTTTTTATTACTTTTTGTATTTCATTGGATGCTATTGCCTTATTGAGAGTTCTTGTATCTTCTTGATTCAGTTTGCTTAATTTTTCTTTTCTTAGAAATCCATCCATTTTATCTGTGTCTTCAATTCTGTGAGAGTAAAGATTCGCAAAGTACCTGTTTGTGATCGTTGACTCTCTGCTGGGTCTGTAGTAATTTCACCTTTTTCATTCCTTATTGCTTGAATTTGAGTCTTTTCTTTCCTCTTTTTGATGAGGTTAGCTAGGGCCTTATAAATTTTATTTAATCTTTCAAAAATAGTTTTTGATTCATTAATTCTTTGTTTTGTTTTCTTTGTCTCAATTGAATTGATTTCTGCTCTAATCTTTATAAATTCCTCCCAAGTCTTTGGGCTTTGGATTTTATTTTTTCTTCCGTTTCTAGTCAGTTTAGGTGCTCCATGAGAGTATTTATTTGTTCCCATTCTGTATTCTTAATGTGTGAGTTCAGAGCTATAAATTTCCCTCTAAGAACTGCTCTCATTGCCTCCCATAAATTCGGGTAGGTTGTGATTGAATTTTCATTAAATTGTAGACATTGCTTTATTTCTTGTTTAATTTCATCTGTATCCTACTGGTTGTTGAGAAGAATGTTGTTTAATTTCCATGTATTTCTGGGGCTCTCATGGCTCCTTTTGTGCAAAATAAAAAATAGGTAATGGGAAAGTGGATGAAAAAAGAATTAAGAATCGTTATATATTGTACTGACTAAAAAAAAAAAAAGAATGAAATCATGTAAAGCAAATATATTAATAAGGGAAGAGAATAGAAAGTATTCACTTAATTTGAAAATTTGAGAAGCTGAGACAATGTTTTTGTTAAGAATTTATAATCAGAGGAGCTTGGAGATAGCTGAGTAGAATAAGTGCTTACCTGGCAAGCTCAAGTGCCTGAGTTCAACCCCTGTGCCAAAAAAAAAAAAAAAAGTTATAATCAGAAATCGTGATCTAAGTAGATGCTCTATGGTGAGAAATTGAGTATGGAATAATACTTGAAGCAAAATTCCCAAGAATGTACAGATAATGTGTCAACATAAAGGGAGGAAAGTCAATTTGACACACACCATTCCTTAGTATTTTACCCTTATTAAGTTACACTATTTTTGTCCGTGGATTCAACATTTTACCTTATGATGTCTGATCAAAGTATATGGTGAATGATTATATTTTAAAAAATTTTATAGTTTATATTTCACTATCAGTCCTCCTCAAAGTACTCATCCTAGCTTCAAATACACTTATTGCATTTTCTTGCTCCTTTTTAAAATTTTATTCATTTTAATGATAAAAAAATAAAAGTGAGAGAAAGGAAAAAAGTTAGGAAATATGGTAGGGGTAAAATCATACATTTATATAAACAAGATTGTTAAGGCAATGGTCCTAAGAATTTTCATCAGGTTTTTGAAAATTGCAATTAATGTATAAAATTCTCCACCTGACAAACTCTATATTCTGTTAGCCATGAGCAAAGCAACTAAAATGAGCAATGTGCAACACTAAAACCATTTTTGAAATACCTGTCATTTTGGCCTTCTAAATGTATGCTACTTCTAATGTCATATCAATTATTGCTATACTTTTTTAGAGTAAATCTTTTTAGTAAAAGGTAATAAAAGAAAATGATAAACAAGAAAAAATGTCATATGGTTTGATTTTTAAACCATTCATTTTAATAAGGCATCAGAAAATATAATGAAAGAAAAAGAAATGCAATACTCTAAAGCCGAAAGTCCAAGCAGCAAAGAGATACAATGAAAATCACAAAATGCATATGGATTCAGGATAAAGGTCAAATTTTTCCTGTGTTATAGATATATAATAATCCATTATGTAAAAATGTCACATATTCTTTATTCGTTCTTCAGTTAATGGGTTGTTTCCAGGATATAACTATGATAAATTGTGCTGCTATAAACAGCAGCGCAAGTATTGTTGTCCTAGGAAGTTTTTAGTTTTTCTGAAAAAAATATCCAGGTGGAAATATATGGCTCGAATATGACCTCCAATCCTAACTATTTAAAGAATCTCCATACTGAATTTCACAGTGGTTGTACCAGTATGAACTCCCATCCGCTGTGCAAAAGTGTTCCTTTTATTTCACAGTCCCTCTAGCATTTGTTATTGGCTGACTTCTTCATGTTAACCATTCTTTCCTGAGGTGAGATTGAATCTCAGTGTTTTAATTTGCATTTCACAAAGGACCAATGATATTGAATATTTTTTAATATATTTACTTACAATTTGCATTTCTTCATCTGAAAAGTGTATAAAATGGGTAACTTTGATTATTTTCTTGGTAAATGGATTCAACTAGACCACATATGCAAATGTCATACTAAGGAGACATGCTTAGACATCCTTAGTGTGAGAACATGAAAGAGAAAGTGGAATCTGAAGGATAAAACAGATACTAAGAAAAGGGAATAAACTTATTAAAAAGGAAATAGCTGCTAAACTGAGGAGAAAGACAGGAGAGGGCGTAGGATATATATGCAGGATGGCTTGGACAACTGCACTGTGGTTTCTGCAGGTCTAAGGAAAGGAGCACATAATGCTTAATTTGTTTTGTCACCTTTTTAATTGCTTGTATTTTTTCTCTTTAATTTCTTACATATTTCTTTATTTTTCATTCTTCTTCCTTTTTGCATAAATATATCTGGTAATATGAATAAATGGTTGGAAGACAACACTATGCATTACAACAAATACTGTCAATTTCATATCACTTTGTTAAGTGAAACTCTGTATCACTTATACTTTTTTTTTCTTTTAATACTATTTTGTATTCTCTTCAAAAA
The DNA here is from genome assembly GCA_004027025.1 of Myocastor coypus. Lineage (NCBI taxonomy): Eukaryota > Metazoa > Chordata > Mammalia > Rodentia > Myocastoridae > Myocastor > Myocastor coypus. The sequence continues at coordinate 24,886 of PVJA010011999.1, forward strand.
ATTAAAAAAAAATTAGGGCCTGCCAAATATCTCAGAGAGTTAAAGCACCTGCAGCAAGTTTGATCCCTGGGCCTAATATGCTGGCCACACCTTCAGGGAATGATGAGACAGTGATTGAGACTGAGCATGGTGGTGTGTCCTTATAATTCTAGTACTTGGGAGATTGTGAACAGGAGAATAACTAGGAGTCTAATTCAACAGTGAGACCCTGAATACCCTGTAGACCCATCACCAAAATGCAGAAAAAAAATTAATAAAAGTTCAGTGGTACATGACTCATTCCTGAGATTGCAGGCATGAAAATACATTATTAATTAATTTATAGTAATAAATTAAGAAAAAAGTTTAAATATGGTTTGTGTATAATGATTTGATATATTATTTAAATTTTTTTTTGTCTTTTTGAGACAGGGTCTCGCTATGCAGTTGAGGCTGACCTTGAGCTCACTTTTGTAGCCCAGGCTGGTCTCGAACTCACACCAATCCTCCTGCCTCAGCCTCCCGAGTGCTGGGATTACAGACATGTGCCACCACACCCGGCTTACATTTTCTTTACTCTTTCATTTTAAGGTATGGCCCACAGGTGGGGTGCCTGTCTATTGCAAAGCTGTGTAGTCAAGTTGTTTTCCATATTGTCCTGGAGGGCCTGGTCCTATCTGACTGCCTATAATATTTCTATCTAATTTGGCTGCCTACAACATTTCCTCTCTGAAGAAGTAACCTGAATTGCCATGAGGGAATTATGAGCGATGACTGCTCTGGCTTCTTTGGGCTTAAAGGTGTCGTAGTTGTAATTGGCAGTCAGAGATACTCTTTAGAGGGTCTATCTAAAGGCCCTCGATAGATACCAGGCACTTCTATCCTGGGTAGATGTATAGCTTTGAGTCTGAAAGAGAAAAAGCCAAACAAACAATTAAATATACAGGGGCCAAATAATAAGATTAATCAGGCATATTTACTATAGGTTTTACCTATATGGTTACCTGGGTTTTGGTATCTTATAGGACACAAATTTGAGATTAGCACATGTATCATCAAAGCATGAGTATTTGAGCTAACACATCGGCATTTGAATGCCTTTATTTATGGAGTCTGACAGTTTGGTATAAGCCCCACTAACTTACAATTATCTTTAAATTTTGACAACTAGTGAGAATCAGATTAATAACATCTTTTGTCAACGGTTTTAAGTAGTCTAAGAATAGTATGGTATATTGTTTTAGTTACACCTTGTGAGAGAACAGTGACATCAGCAACTTATTTTTGTTTGTATAAAACCTTTTTATAAACACTTGTCTTTTAATTGAAAAAACGCTCATAAATATTGACTGAAATGATAACATATTGAAAAATGTCTTATAATCTTTATCAAATAGCACACATATAATGTATTATGAAACATTAGGCAATCTTACTTTTGACAAGTCTAACCTATAAGATCACACCTGTATTTACTATCAACATGAAGTACATGAGTTGAGTCAGAAATCAACCAGGCTAACTTAATATATTTATCAAGGCACAGCATTTAGATTAAACCTATATCATGTTCAGTGTTTTAGATATGATCCCCATTGTGAGCAAGGTACATTGTTAGTTTTTTTTTTCCTTAACATTGTGGCTGAGTTTTATGTCTCAAATATAAGACCTGATTCTATCTATAGGCCCAAAGCTATTGGACACTGTGTAGCCAGTGTCTTTAGAACATTTTAAGCTGAGAGGATTTCTATCTGTCTTTGAGGATCTGTTTTAACTATAGAAATACCTTTTAAGTCTTACACATGAATAACATATACAACATTTATAAAAACTAGTAAGCAGCTGGAATACAGTGTAGTATCTTAGTTACAGCTAAAGCAAGATGTCTTTTTTTTTTTTTTTTTTTTTTTTTTTTTTTTTTTTTTTTTTTTTTTTTTTTTTTTTTTTTTTTTTTTTTTTTTTTTTTTTTTTTTTTTTTTTTTTTTTTTTTTTTTTGCTGAGTCACTAGTTAAATCCTAGCCTGCTTTATTTATTTTTTTTTGAGTTTCAATTTTTTTATTGTTTAAATTTAACAATGGTTATATTACATATTTTCATCATCAGATCAGTTTAGATTAATACATATGGGTATATAAGATAGATCAAACAATTAAACATTAACCTTTCTAAATCAACATTACTTTTTTTTTTCTTTTCCCCTTTCTTTTCTTTGAAAGTTGACATATTGCACATTGTCTTCACAATCATTGTACAGAGTACAGTGTGTGGGCATGACCCACCTCCCTAGTGATGTTGATAAAGCAAGATGTCTTTTAAAGTCTGTTTTTATTGACATATAACAACTGGAAGGAAATTCAGGGTTGGAGAAGAACAAAGAGACCTATGCCAATGTCCAGCAATAGGCTGGGGTTTTTTCTAGTCACCATTACTCAGGGCTGCTTCATGGAGAGATAACAGTCTGGCCAGAAGAAAAAGGCAGGTGCAGTGCCATTTAGTCCTACTGGACCATCTGGGATGCTGAGTCTGAGCTCTGCAGCCTATACCTCAGAGTGCATTCTCACTTCAACAGCTGCCATGTCGGACAGGGCATGGCTTACAGTAGTCCCTCTTACAGTGGCCTGGCTTCTGACAGTAGTAGAAGATGAAGCTCATCATTGTGGACCTGTTTTTGGAACCCAGAGAATAAGAGCTAGGATCTATAATGAGTCTGCAAAGGCAGTGATTTTTTTATCTTTTTTTTCCTGTTTTTTTTTTCCCCAGTTCTAATTAGAGGACTAAGGAAGTAATTTTTTGTTACAGTATCAAATGAGTTATCTAGAGCAAAAGCTATCTTTTGTAACTTTTTTTTTTAATCTCTGGAGCTGACTGGGTAATGAACTTACCTCTAAGAGTCATCTGTCCCTCTGTTGAATTAATATCTCACAAAGTATCTTTTCCAGTGTCTCTGTTAAACACTTTAAGAAATCAGAAGGGTGTTTCTCTCTCTCTCTCTCTCTTTTTTTGATAAATATCTAAAAATTAACTGAAGACTTGGTGCTAGTTCTTAGGCCTTTAAGAATACACACTAGAAAGCTATTTTTTTTTTAACCAGTCTCCTGCCTTGCTATTAGGCCAGCAGGAGTCTGACTATTTGGGTGTCAGTGGCAACAGGTAGTTTTACTGGCTATCTTTGGGTTTTTTTTTAAATTAACAATATCATATTTATCTTTAAGTGTAATATGAGCTTGTAATGTTGTATTTCTCATTAGAAGACAGAGCTTGATTCAAGATTAACATTTATAACAATGAGTAAGTCCCCTAACAACATCAACATACTTATCAGAGTCTTTTTTTAAACACCAACTATCTGTTTTAGGTCAGAGAAAAAGATATATGAACTCCAGAAGTTCTAAATGGTCCATGTGGGGCCCAGCAGGATGGCTCAGTGGTCTAAAGCGCCTGCTTAGGAAAGCTTGGGCGGTTACAGGGACCACGGTTCGATCCCCGGCACCACATGCTGTGCCAGCCCTGCCCTGAGGGCAGGCCGAGCCAGCCATAAAAATAAATAAACAAACAAAAGTTCTGAAACAAGAAAAAAAATTGAATTAAAAATTAAATAAATGGTCCATGTACTTTTTTAAAAGAGTATTTTACTTGAAAAGCTTGTACAACCTCAGTAACCTTGTAAAGGACCAGATTGCAGCTGGTCTAGAAGCTCCACCCTCTAGACTGAAAAGGTGGGTAGGAGAAACCTTACTTATAGTAATTGGTGGCTGAGGCTGTGGCTAAGGCTGTCTTGCTCTCAGGATCTGGGGTGGTGGAGGTCTTAGGATCCTGAGGTTTCTGGTCTCCCTGTGGATCAGGTTCACATTGTAAGACTAAATGAGGTCTAGTTTTTAAGGCAAAAAAACATATGAATGTAGGGCATTTCTGACCATTTTCCTTTTTTCTTACGATAACTTTCTAGTTGTAAAATGACATCATAATTGATACTTCCCTGTGCATGCCATTTTGGCTCTAGTGGGTACGCAGGCCATGCATATATGCAGAAAAACATTAAACAACTTTTTCTCAGCGCATATGGATCAAATGTCTTTCAGTGTTTAATGATGCACTTTAAAGGGGCAAGTGACTTTGCCCGTGAGATTCCCATATCTCCGTCCAGTGGTCTCGGTGGATGACCTACAATTGATGCAGGAAGAAAAACTGATCTTTTAACCTGAAAAACACTTCGATGAATTCTTGTTCTCTAAAATTGAAGAATGAATTTTAGGATTTAGACAGAGGTTTCGAACAGAATATTTATTGGGAAAGAAAGCTTCTGTCCAAGAGGGGAACAGAAGGGGGCTCGAGCGGGTTGCCCCTCACTTTTTTTCTTCCCTATCCTTATTCCATTTATTTTTCTCTCATCCAATTACTCTGCTAATGTTTCTAGAATTATGTCAAATAGGAGTGTTGACAGTGGAAGCCTTTGTCTTCTTATTTTAAAATGAAAGCTTTCAGATTTTACTCATTTAGCGTAATGCTAGCTCGTTGTTTCCCATAGATGGCTTTTATCAGGTTGAGTTAAAGACCATCTATTTGGACTTTCTGCATGATTTTCGTAATGAATGATTGAGACTTTGTCAACAGCTTTTGCTGCTTCTATCAAGATGATCCGGTAATTGTGTCTTTGACTCTGTTGATGTGGTGTATTAGATTAATTGATTTTCATGTACTAGACCATCTCTGAAATCTTAGGATGGATATGATGTGGAATCTTCTTGATGATACGCTGCATTCTGTTTGCTCTTATTTTACTGAGAAGTTTTGCATCTATGTTCACTAAGGAGATTGGCATATAGTTCTCTTTTTAGACTGAGTTTCTGGTTTTGGAATCAGAGTAATACTTGCCTCTATAAATGAGTTTTGGAGAATTGCTTCCCTTTCAATTTTCTGCTACTAGTTCTGAAATTAGTCATTTTATGTCCTTCATGCTGACTTCTGTTTTGTTGACAAATATCAGCCTTATATTGCTTCTCTTTGCCTCATCTTGCAGCTGCTGAATTGTTACTTCCTAGTTTCTTTCTACTTTTAAAAGACCTTTCTTTTCCCATTCACTAGCTGCACTGCTGTCTTCAAAGTCTGGAAGTCTAAGTTTTGTTCTAGTGATTTTGCCAACTTTCAATGGAATTCTTAATTTCCTGGATATCTATTTAAATCTGTTTCATGCATTCTAATTATTTCCTATGTTGTTTGTTCAATCTTTCCACCATTTTCCTAGCCTCCTCTATTTTTATCTATGTCTTCTTTAGATGTGATAAAAAAAATCTTTCATGAATATTGTTATTCATATTTTGAACTGAGAGATTATTTGTGATCTGATTTTTTTTCTATAACCTGATGGTGTTGCTTCTTTGCTTCTTTTTCTATCATTTCAGAAATTTCCGGTGTCGAGCCGGGCATAGTGGCTCACGCCTGTAATCCCAGCACTCGGAAGGCTGAGGCAGGAGAATCGGTGCGAGTTCGAGACCAGTCTGGGCTACAAAAGTGAGCTCAAGGCCAGCCTGAACAGCATAGTGAGACCCTGTCTCAAAAAGACAAAAAAAAAAAAAAAAAAAAAAAAAAAAAAAAAAAAAAAAAAAAAAAAAAAAAAAAAAAAAAAAAAAAAAAAAAAAAAAAAAAAAAAAAAAAGAAAGAAAGAAAGAAAGAAAGAAAGAAAGAAAGAAAGAAAGAAAGAAAGAAATTTCCTGTGTGATTTCCAAGTTCTATGTTCTTTTCTCCTGGACTTGCTCTAGGTAGGCTAGAGGTCTGAGTTTGCCTTTGGTTCATTTGTTCTAGCATTTTTGAAGCTTCCAATCAACACTCAGTCTCAGAAGTCATGGGAAAGGAGTAGGATGACATGGGTCATCAAGGGTCCTGCAACACCGAGAGAGCAGAATAGGACTCAGCAAGGCTCCCATTATTGGTGGGGGGGCACCTTAATTAAGCTCAGGGTAGTGGACTATTAACTACTGGTCAACTTGTTACACCCAGATAAACTGATCTTGCATGATTCCGAGTACGGGAGGCCCACCTGAAGATTGTTGCCAGTAGCATAAGATATCAAGGTATGGAAGCTGTTGAGAAATGACTGGGGATGCTGCTTGGAGAAGCTGTTGGGGCTATTGGAAGCCATTTATTCTCTTGGGATAGTCTGATGGAGGATTTGTCATCATGGCTTTCTTGATAAACTTGGCTGTTCTTGTCCCTGGAGTAGCTTAGGGCATCCTTATGCCTGAGAATGGCTAAGGCTCATTTTTGGGAGCTCTGGTCCTCATCTTGAGTTCATTTCCTGGATCCAATGGGCAATGTGGTACTCTGCTCAGCCTTAAAGAGTGGCTTTTCACATTGGCTTTCCTGAAGAGAATTCAGCTTTCCTTATTTACTGGAGGAGTCCAGGACCTTGCTATTGCTGAGGATGGTTGATACTTTTGGGTGATGCTCCAGTGTTTACCTTGAGCATTGTTTACTAGCTTCAGTTCAGATCACTCAGGGTACTAGCACAGATCCTTTATCCCACTGGCATAGACTTCCTAGATTCTACCACTGGTCTTTGGGCCTTTCCAGCACAGATATGTGCAGTGGGCCTGCCTGAGAAATTGTTATGGACTCTAGGCCTCCAATTGGATTTATGGGAGATGTTGTTGTGAGCTCTAGGTTTTCAGCTGTATTCATGCAGAATATTAGGATCCAGGCCCTCATGTTTATGCTTTGGTCCTTAGTGTGTGGATAGATTTCCTGCACTCTTTGTATATGAATCTTTGGGTGCTTTTAGAATAATTTTATAAAATGTGACTTTTGTTGCATTGTTCTCCCTTGCAAAACTCCAAACTACAATGCTCACCAAAGTTTTGTGCAAATGGTGTGCTCAGGCTGGACTTACTAGGCCCCATTGCTGCCTAATCTTCACCTGCATTCTGAGATGGTGGGATAGGGTTCCACAAGTCTGCCAGTGTTCTGCACCAGTGGTGCACATTGGCCAGAGCAGAAATTATTTTAATTGAAGAATAAATAGATAAATGCCAAAGTACATGGACAAACTTTCATTAGATCATTTTTCTATAAAAGACATTATAGAACTAATTGACAATACCTGAATAGATACTGAGTTTTACATGGTATTAATATGGAATTGTTGTTTTTCTATTTTTTACTTCAATGCTAGTCTACTATAAGATTTTACTTGTAATCAACATATACTCTAATATTGAGGAATGATAGTATTAATAAATTCCTCTTTGAAAAAACTTTAGTAGGTTATTCTGTCAACATTTCTGAATCCTTGATTTTTTTCAAGTTAGTAATGTTTTATTATTTATTTTATTAAAGTAAAACTATATGTAAAACAATTAAAAATAATTATCAGGTATATTTTAGAGGTTCATTGATTTTATGTAGTCTTTGAAGATATTTTTACACAAATGAGTAATTATACTACATCTATATCCATATTTAATGTCAATTTAATTTTTACTATATTATAGTGTATAGTTTTGTAGTGTGTCATATTAGATCAAATATGTTATAAAATATAAGCACTCATTTTCATTTGAATCCCCACAGTAGATATTTTAAAAATTGAACATAATTAAAATTTATTTGAAATATTTAGTAGCTAGGTTTATTTAGAATTTTTCATTATTTGAGAAAAACATTGTACCTAATGGTTCAAACTTTAAAGATTTACCCTGTTAAAAGGATAATCTGAAGCAAGTGTACAGCTTGGTGCCATTAGTGTCTGCCTGGCAAGCACAAGGATCCCTGGTGCCAAAAAGCAAGATAAAACAAATAAAAGGGTGAAGTTTTTCAGAACAATTCTAGAATGCTTTCAAAATTAGTTATTAATAAATACTGACTGTGAAACTTTATAGTTTGCATTTTACTGGTTCATATTTCTCTTTTCATTTTCCTCATTTTGAAACTTCATACTAATGGCTGAGGTGTGCTTTACTAGGCTGTTTCTAATGTTTTTTCACAATATTGTATAGCAATGCACAATTTAGTCAATTTAAAAAAATAACACTTAAGAAGATTTAAGGAATATATGATTTTTCTTGCATTATTGAATTTTTTAAAACAATTATGATAAGAGCCACTTAGCTTTCATAAATCACGGCAATAGGTCCTGACTTAGCTCAGGAAGGTTCAGGAAAACCAAATATCTCCAGTTTATCATGCTGATCAAACAACTTTAGTGCTTTCCCTGGATTTTCTGAAAGTACTTTTCACTTGTAAGTTTTGTGTCTGAGTCCATTTAAAAGCAATGGATGCAGGTTTTCAAAATATATTTGGTATCAATTCTGTTAAGTACCAGTGTTCTATCTGTAACCACCTCCCTTCCTCCATTCCCCAAATCACCTGCCTGCTCATTACCCAAAGCTGTGTAAGTGCTGAAGCCTGTGAAATTCACTCACATAAATTGTGTTCAAATGATAAAATGACCTGAAGGGTACAAAGTTATTTTGTGCTTCTTCCACCTTTGAAATTATACTTTCTTCATATTTTGTTGGTACCTAAGAGCCATAGAAACATTAGTAGTGGCTTCATGAATTACTGATGTGGTATTTGAAGTCAAAACTAAAGACCCCATCAAATTCTAGATATTTGCATATACATTTCAGACAATAAAATGACTGCTTGCCATTGCTCCCTCCTTTTTTTTCATTTAAGTATTCAAGATGTCAGGATATTGATTTGTTATAATACCCTTCTCTCCACTAGACCCATATTAATAATACTCAGGTCTGTATATGATGCTTGTATCATCATTTATGATACTGATATTCATTATGTTAAGGTTGATATTAAATATAACTCTATTTCCTATGAGGCTCACAACCTGGGGCATGAATTGCATTCTTTATTTTCCTTTATGTTAGTAAATGAATGGTCTCTTTTGAATTATATGATGAACAACCGATAATACTTGCTTGAGAAATGAGTGTAATTTTTAAAATATTCATTATATTTATTATAGAAAATAATTAGCAATGTAAGAACAAAATACAATAAGTGGCAAGATTGATTTAGCTCTAAAGCTAGTATGATATTTTGTTAATTAAATATGATTTGTTAAGAGTAGGCCATTCACTACTCTGAAAATGGTAACCTCAGGAGCCATTTGATATTTTAAAGTTCATAAGGTATTTATAAATATCTCTTTCAATCATCACAATAATTCTGCAAACTTGATAACTTACTTATAGTTTTTAATCTATAAAATATTATTTCAAATAGTGAACAATAGATTTCTTCTTTGCTGCTCATTTACAAATATAAAACACTTGATGCAATTTTAACTTAAACAGACCCACCTGAGACCTACAGGGTAATTTCTCTCATGAACATAGATGTAGAAATTCTCAATAAAATCCCTGCCAGTAGAATACAACAAATCATAAAGAAGATCATACACTATGACCAGGTAAGTTTCACCCCAGGAATTCAAAGATGGTGCAGTATATGCAAATTTACAAACGTGATACAGTATATCAATAGAGCCAAAGCCAAAAATCACATGATTGTCTCAATTGATGCAGAAAAGGCTTTTGACAAAGTTAAAACTCATTAATGTTCAAAGTGCTTTAGAAACTTGCAATAGAGGGCTTCAACCTCAATCTGATAGAAGCCATCTGTGACAATCCAACAGTTACCTTAATTCTAAATGAGGAAAAAATTAAGCCTTTTACTCTCAAATCTGGTACAAGACAAGGATGTTGCCTATCACCACTGCTATTTAATATAGTTCTGGAATCATTAGCTACAGCTATTAGAGAATACAGAGAAATAAATGGAATAAAAATTAGTAAAGACGAAGTTAATTTATCATTATTTGCAAATGACATAATAATTTATTTGGAAGACCCCCAAAACTTCACCAAGAAGCTACTAGATGTAATACAGAAATTCAGTAGCATAGCAGGCTACAAAGTTAACACACAAAAGTCAATGGAATTCCTCCATACACATAAGAAACACATTGAGAGAGAAATTAGAGAAATAATACCTTTTACGATAACACTGAAGAAAATGAAATATTTAAAAATTAACCTAAGAAGTAAAAGAGTTTTCCATGAAAACTACACTACTTTGAAAAAAGAGATCCTAGAAGATTTCAGAAAATGGAAAGATATTCCCTGCTGTTGGATAGGCAGAACCAACATTGTGAAGAAGGCCATATTCCCTAAACTGTTATACAGATTTAATGCAATTCTTATCAAAATAACATCAACATACCTTACAGAACTGGAGAAGTCACACCTAAAATTTATTTGGAACCAAAACAGATACAGAATTGCAGAGGCAATCCTGGACAAGAAAGATAAGACAGGAGGCATTACACTTCCTAACTTAAAATTATGCTACGGAGCTACCATGATAAAATCAGCATGGTATTGGCAAAAAATAGACCTGAGGATCAGTGGAATAGATTAGAAGATGCAGACAGAAATACAACCACATTCAGCCACCTTATCTTTGACAAAGGGCCCAAACATGTTCATTGGAAGAAAGATAGCCTCTTAAACAAGTGGTGCTGGAAAAACTGGCTCTCCATATGCCAAAAACTAAAACTTGACCCAGGTCTATTATCATGCAGTAAACTAAAATCCTAACAGATAAAGATCTAAATATTAAAAGGAAACTCTGAATCTCCTAGAGGAGAAAGTCAGAGGAGAACTTGAAGACATCAAGTTAGGCAAAGAGTTCATGAACAAGAATCAAAATGAATGTTTAACACTCTACAGAATCAACAAATGGGAACTTCTCTGGCTGTGATGTTTTTCACATCTAAAGAAATTACCAACAGAGTGAAAAGATAACCCACAAATTTGGAAAATAGTTTAACTAATAAATATTCAGACAATGGTCTTCTATCAAGAATTTATAAAGAACTAAAAAAAAAAAAAAAAAAAAACATTTAGAGTCCCAAAATTCAAAGATCCAATCCAGAAATGGGCATCTGGGATGGACACACACTTCTCAGAGAAATTCAACAAGCCTATAAGTAGATGAAGAAATGTTTCACATCACTTGCCATTTGTGAAATTCCAATCAAAACAATGCCTAGATACCATCTCACCCCATAAAGAATGGCTACCATAAAGAAATCAAGCAACAACAAATGTTGGAGAGGCTGTGTGGAAAAAGCAACACTTTTCCACTGCTGGTGGGAACGCAAACTGGTGTAACCATTATGGAAAGCAGTGTGGAGACTCCCTGAAAAAAATCTAGAGCTGGAAATCCCTTTAAATCCAGCTGTAGCCCTACTGGAAACTTTTCCAGAACAACTGAAAACATCATATCATAGTGATATCTGTGCACCTATGTTCAAAACAGCACAATTTGTGATATCCAAACTCTGGAAATAACCAAAATGCCCATCATCTGAAGAGTAGTTGAAAAAGATGTGATATTTTTATAAAATGGAATATTACTGAGCTACACAGAATAATAAACTAGAAGACTTCATGTATAAATGGAGGTGCCTTGAACGCATACTCATAAGTGAAATAAAGCAGACCTACATATGCAAATATCATATAGTCTCCCTATTGCAACAATTGAAAAAAAAATAAATAAAATTTGGGTTGTATTAGGCATCAATCTCACGACCTTGTGCTTTCTGCATTCTCAACACCTATAACATTTTTTAGATGAGTGACTTAAATACAAAATGCATTTTGAAGAGTTAAAAAAATTTAATGTTTTTTTGAAAATGTTTATGTTTAATTGTTTGATCAGTCTTACATAACTAAGTCTGTTAATTTATATTGATTCGATGATGAAAACGTGTAATACAATCATTGCTAAATTTTTCTTGTTTTGAAATTCTGTACTATATCTACTCTTACTTGTTACTGTTTTCTTCTATCTTTGTTTCTGCCATTTTTACTCTGTAAAATTATTTTTTTACAAAAAAATTAACATAAGCAGAATGAAGCCCATGTATAAAATCTGAAAGAGCAAGTACAACTATTTCCCTGTTTTTCTTACTATCTCATCAAAAGTTACTATCTCACAGAGAGTACAAACCCTGCCTTCTATTCTAAGTAAAAAGCAGGCAGCTGAAGTTTATTATATAATTTTATCATCTCGTTGCAATCTTCATTGTACTACATCTCCTCTGAAATGTATAATTTTATTCAACATTCCATTATGATACTATTAACATGAAACAGCCAAGATAAATAAAACATAGCCTCACGGTGTGTCATGTTCATTGCTATCATTTCTACGTTTTTTTTAAAATACAGTAACTCAGAAGATAAATTCACTTTGCTATAAGTTGTAAGTCTTTAAAAGTTACAGAACACAAAATTAATGTTGATTTTGAACATTTTCGATTAGAACAGACTTTATGGCATAACATGAATTCATAATTTTACTGACGATTTACAGATTTTTTTAAATATTGGTATGTTAATACCTAGAGTTTGAAGCCTGGTGTGGTGGAGCCAGTCACGGGGGGCTGTAATCCTAACACTTGCGAGGCTGAGGCAAGAGGATCTGTGAGTTTAAGAACTTCCTGAATTATAAAATGATTTCAAGACCAGCCTGAATTGCATGTGGAGACCCTGTCTCAAAGATAAATAAATAAAAGAATGAATGAGTAAATAATAAATCAAAATAACCAGCCAGACATTGAATAATTTTGAGTTGAATATTACATGAGTAGAGTTCACACAAAAACAGTACATATATTCAAAATATATGTCTTTAAAAAGCATAATATAATTTGATAAATTTACTGTCTCTTGAACAATATGCTCGGTATTTAATACTATTTGTTTTAGAATATTAGTAGAAGTTAACATGAAAAATTTTCAATGTTTATATATAACTTCATATTTTTCTACTAGTAAATTTAAACTCCTCATATTGTACCATGAGTGTACCCTTGTCTTTCTGGACAGAAAATTTTAAAAAATTAGAAAAAAAAGCAATTAAATATAACAATGCCGCTAACACTAACATTCATCAGCAACAGTAACACAATAAAGCACATGGAATTATTTTTCTTTTTAAAATTACCAAATGAAAAATAAAGTATTTTAATTTTTGCTCCCATCACAGTTTATTTTTTTCTATTTCATTTTATTTTAAATCTACCTATTTAACACAATGTCTCACTACACAGATCAGACTCAGTGTTCCTCCTGTTTACAGCCTCTCAGGCACTGGGCTTACAGGTACACACCACCACACCCACTATTGCTACCACTGTTTTAACACACTGTGTTTGAGAAAAATTTTTCTATTGGTCTTTGAAAATTCTGCATCTTCTCTATGCTTATTGGCCAACTCTCTCTAGCAGAGAAAAAGCACATATTTAGGAGTAAGCCAGAGGAATCCTGAATAGAGATGGATGTCACAGACTGTTGACAGTGGAATGATAAATAAGAAATAACTGACTGAGAAGAGGCTGAGATAGAGGAAACAGTGGTAACTGTAAAACATACAAAAAAAATCTAGCTATACATACAGAAAAGCCAATAGTACAGATTGTGAAAGATCATAAACAGTGGGCAGTGGAAGAGCTTTCTTCTATATGGTGATTTTTCTTTTTATAACGTTTCATCCAGCAGTTTAATGTTAACCGAATTCTTCAGATGTTCCTGTGCTACTTTGAACCAACTAAAATTTATAGAAAACAACAAAAATATGTCTATAGAAGGTTAACACAGAATCAAATTAAAAAGCTTTGTATTTAACACTTCTTTTTAATGAATACAATGACTGACCATAGTTTCTTTGTCACAGAAGTATGAAATTATGGAAGAGTACTAATATAGGAAATATTAGATCATTACATTTATTTGGAAAGCCTATACTATAGGATTAGAAGGCAAAATTGTAAAAATATTGAGTACCTGAAGTACACTCAGGAAGATTCAATACAATTAATACAAAACAAATAATGCTATTTGAAATTTTGTGAGATTTTCCTAGGGTGCCCATATGATGCTGTAATTAGTTAAGCTTATCAATTGGTTGTGACATACATAATGAATTAAACTAAAATTGAAGAAATTTTGACATTTTGCTGCATAAACAAAACCAATTTTCACTATTCTCTTTTTAAAACTTAAAAGGAGAAATAGTTGGTATATCCAAATTTTCCTTAGTTAAAATTTTTCTCCCAGGTTAAAATATCAAGATTCCCTTTTTATCGTTGTATTGTTCTGTATTTTCAAAGTCAATAAAAAATAGTGTTTGACTCAGTGTTTTAAGCACCTGCATGGCAAGCACAAAGTCCCTAGTTCAATACCCAGTACCACAAGCCATGCCACCCCTAGAACACCAGATGGACAAGGTTGGCACAGACCTGTATTCCCAGTGCTGGGAAGGCTGAGGCAGGAGAATTACTACATGCCAAAAATGGGTAGCAACACTGTACAAAGAAAGAGAAAAAAACAGAAAGATAGAGAGGGAGAGGGAGAGAGAAGAAAGAAATAGTTTTATCATCATTAAGTATCAAATTAAAACAAATGGTTATGACAAATATTTTTGACAGCTAACTTTTGTCAACTTAGACACAATCTTAAAATATCAAATATATGAATTTTACATTTCTTTCCTTCGCTACAGAATTTATGTTTAGATGTGAAAGCAGAGTCATTATTCCTATACGAGTCTAAGTATTGTAATATGAGTAGAAGATCTGCTAAGACTGAGCTAGAGCTTAGCACTATGTAACTAGTTCTTACACATTCTATCTATTCCTGTACAGGCAAGAAAACAATATATGATTTTTAGAACTCTGACATCTAGCAACTTACTTTCCTGATTATTTTTATCTGTGCTTTGCAGTTTTGATTGGGAAAATTACCATTTGATAGATCGATTTCATATAGTGATATTTTTACATCCATTTAGACAAGTTTGTATTAGTAATCTATTATATATGTCACCTGGTCTTAAAATTGAATATGCTCTTGTCTCTTCATGTGAAGAGAATTAATATATCATAAAATCTTGAAGTTTGAACTGAAGGTTTCATAAGAACAAGAAAATAATAAAGACCTTCGAGCACAGGAGGAAGGTCTATAACACCATCATCTCAATCACTTCATTTCAACACAGGTGCAATGAGTCAACAGGTGTGGTCCTGTCATTTCAGTTACTGAAATGAAATACCCAGGAGACAGGAAAATTGTTACTACTTATGGAGAAGCCTAGTACATATAAGAAAATAGTCTCTTGTCATAATTACCAGTCTAATCAAACATCATGAATCATATTTGATATTATATTTTACATGCTCAAAAACTATGGCACTAAATTTCAAAGTAAAGTTCAGATTCGGACTAGACTATTTTCTTTTCTATCCAAATGCTTTACACATGTTACCACCTCAGTGGAATGGATTATTGTTAGTTTACTTGCCATCATCTAGTTATGTTGCAAAAGTGAGGGGGGGACCAACAAGAAACTGTAAGATTATAGAAAAGTAAAATATGTGTAATTATTTCATCCTTGGAGGTGCTTAAATTCTGTTTTGTTTTGCAGTGTCAAATGTCTCTTGCACCATTGGGTAGGTTTCCAAGAGCTACTCTTTACACTAAGTATTGGCATTCTCTATGCACTCTCACTCTTTAGAGCCAGAATCTAGTCTTATGAGTTTTTCATTATTAATTTTACTGGCCTTTCTAAGCCTTGTCATACATAAAGCTGCAAATGATTCCTGTGAATAATTTCTACATTATGTAGCACTTTCCTTCATTTACAAAAATTTATGTGAATATTTGATAAACTAGTTTGAAATATTTCTTTCAACAGCAAAACTATAACATGTCTCCATTAAATCGTTCACACTTACTAGTACAACTAAAACATTCCTAGCACGTTTCAGTAGCCCAGTTCCTTTCTGGCAAAAGTTGTGCTCTCTTAATTACAGAGAAAATGCTTTCCTCTTTGTCAATGTTAGTTCTGTGATATCAAATAACTAAACTCTTTGTTTTCCTACATTGTATATTTATGAAAAACTCCACCATTTATAGTATAAAAATATTTTGTTTTCTGGTACATAGGCCACTATTCATCACTTATTCCCCTTCTATTTTAATTTCTTAGAAAGGAATGGATCTACTAATTTTAAATAAGATAAATTATATTTGTAATTTCAGTGATGATATGATATATCCCAAAATCAATGTAAAAGCTGGAAATAAGATGAAATACCCAAAAGTGCTTGAACATAAAGTGTATACTATGTCTTTTGCAATCTTGAGTAATCACAATCAAGACAAGAAAAATAATGAATACCTATAAAACACAATTAACCCAAAAGAAAGCAAGGATAAAAATAGCATTATGTAGCTCATATTACAACTATAAATAAGTACTGGCAACTAAATAACTTAGCCAATATTATTTAATACATGCATATTGAATACTATGTACAATGAATAGATGTACATTATTTTAGTGTATTTGAACTATATAACAAATGTAATATACTATTTCACAGAGCACACTTCAACTAATATCAAACTAATTATATAATTAAGTTCTATATTTACATGTAATTTAGTTATAGTATAATATCAAAGTATACATACAATTATTCATCTTTTTTGTGTGTGTGTGTTATTGCGGACTGAACTCAGGAGCCCATGCTTGCCAGGGAAGCACTTATTCTACTGAGTTATCTCCTCAAACCCTACTCATCTATTTAAATTCAAAATAAGATTAAAAATTAGAGTTAAGATTATCAAAGAAGTATTTAACAATAGGAAAACAAAATACAATTTGAACTGAAGAAAAACAGAATTATTCAACACAAAAAAACTGTTGGGTTATATAAGTGATATTTTAATATGACAAGATTTATAGTAAAACAAGTTGCCTACAAGGACATATTACAAAAGATGTGATACAAAAACAAAAGGAATGTGATAATCATTGATGAAATATTAACTGCAAGAATATAGAAAGGAAGTGTCAGACATGCTAAAATAGAAGATCAGGAATTCTGCTTAGAAAATATTGCTAATAAATTGAGAAAATCAAGCCTTGTTTCTTTGGAAACAAACCATGTCCTGTATGACAATCCAAAACAAATCAAGGTCAAAGAGGAAAAGAGTAAAAATTAAATGAAATGCATTAGCAAAATCATTATTGTAGCCACGTATCTCATGTTTAATTAAAAACAATAAGCAAATATGTGTAAATAACATTTAAAATTTTGTTAAAATTTAAAGTAGAAGTAAATTAAGAAGTTTTCATTTATCTATTAGAAATGGAAAGCACTTAAGCAAACTGGTATCATCAGTATATTTTTGTAAATATTTGACAAAAGCAATGCAAGAGTTATATCTTTACTTGGTTAATTTAGTAACATTTGGAAAAAATATTGCTTAATATATTACAGGAAAATACACAGGTTGGTTAGTACACAGATACTAAAGCAAATATTAGCAAAAGTAACTGAATATTAATAAAAGAAATATATTTTAAGAAAGAAATAATTAAGCTGGGCGTCGTGGCTCATGACTGTAACTCCAGCACTCAGAAGGCTGAGACTGGAGGATCGGTGTGAGTTCGAGACCAGCCTGGGCTACCAAAGTGAGCTCAAGGCCAGCCTGAACTGCATAGCAAGACCCTGTCTCAAAAAGACAAAAAAAATAATATTTTTTTTTTTTTTCGGTCTTTTTGAGATGGAGTCTCACTATGCAGTTCAGGCTGGCCTTGAGCTCACTTTTGTAGCCCAGGTTGGTCTCAAACTCACACCGATCCTCCTGTCTCAGCCTCCCAAGTGCTGAGATTACAGGGATGAGCCACCACGCCCGGCTCAAAAATAATAATAATTAAGCCACACATGGTGTCAGACACCTGTAATACCAGTACTTGAGAGACTGACGCAGGGAGGACTCCTGCAACTTGGAGACCATGCTGGGCTGCTACTTGAGTTCAGGGCCAGCCTCGACTGCACAGTGAGACAATGTCTCAAAGAGACCAAAGAGAGAGAGAGAGAGAGAGAGAGAGAGAGAGAGAGAGAGAGAATTATTCTACAAAGTCAATCTAGTAATTGAAATCCAAGTAATGTAATTGTCTGCACGAATAGAATAAAAAGAAATATCACATAATAATATCCATAAATAACATGAGGGGTCATCTTATTAAATTTATTTATATTGCAAACACATAAAATCAATTTTATTTAACCGTTTTTTGTTTGTTTGTTTGTTTGTTTGTTTGTTTTTTCTTGGTGGGACCAGGTTCGAACTAAAGACCTGGCACTTGCCAGGCAGGCAGGTGTGCCATGGAGCTATCTCTCTAGCCCCTATATTATTTTTGTTTTAGAGAATATAGAAACCACAATAATTAATGAAAAATTATTAAAAATGTGTTGGCAAGACTAAAATGTCCTGTTATCAACACCGCTATTTAACATTATATGGAAGTAAAGAAAAAAATTATACAATGTGAAACAAAAGATGATACAAAATTTTAATTTCAGGCACCAGAAATCTGAACATGAATTTGATCCTAAGTGCAGATAGCAACAAACCTGTGGAAAGTATTATACAAAAAAGCTGTATTCCAATATATCAGTGTCTCAGTTACCCTTCTCTCATTGCTACAACAGTGTCAGATACCTGACACTAAAAACTGAGGAAGAAAATGTCTGTTTAGCTCACAGTTACTGGAGGTTTCTGTCCATACTCAGCTGGCTCCAAGGCAAAGTGGCATGTAGCATAGAGCCTCCATTCATGACAGCAAAGTCAGAGAGCAAAGGAAGGGGCAGCAGCTCAGGCAGACACCCAGCCTTTCATCCTTCCTTACTCTGTAATGCAAATTACCTGCCCCAGGGCAGGGGCAGCATGCATACCCACAATAATCAATCACAAACTCCAGAAGCCACACCACGACTGCATATGGCTTTGAGGGATCACCTACACACAAATCATGACAATCAGCAACGAGAAAACAATAGAACATATTAAAAGTCACTTACAAAGTGAGAATAACATTGTCTGAGCATGGTTTTAGTAAGAAATGGCTTTGCATTACCACACTGATATAAGTGCTACCTTGACCTGAATAACTTTTCTATTTTTTACTACTTTTAATAAGAAATATCAATACGATAGTTTCACAACACATTAGTAGTACATTCGCAATAATTGACATATTGCATATTATCCTCACAATAGTAATACAGAGCACAGGGTGTGGACATAATACATTTTCTAATTGATATTGGTAAGGAAAGAAAAAGAAAAGGAAAATAAATTCTTCTCTTTGAACTGAGAGGAAGTAGTCCAAAGTTCCATAATTGCAGTGGGTTACTGGTGAAACTGCCAGTGTTGGAGGTTGTTGATTTATGTCTCTTACAGCTCATCATACTAATCTAGTTCTGTGTTTTATGCCTCGTAATTAAGCTTTTCCGCTGGTGATCAAGGGAAATTAAAGCAAGACCTATATAACAAAACATCCATCTTTTGTAGTTTCCAAGGTCAAATCCCCTCAGGATTAACTTTGGAACCATGTACAGTCCTTTGTAGAACTATTGTCAGTGTCAGCCTTCGGGATGAGTCATGGTCATTGCTTGGCCAGCTTGCTTTCTGTGAAAGCCTGAGAGAATGTTTGTCTCTGGGCGACTCTCCTTAGACACATTATATTTCATTTATCCCTTTCCTCTGAGGTCCCATAATCTTCTTGACTAGAAAATTTCCTTGACCTCTCAGTTATAGTATATTACATCAAAGGTTCTTTTATATCCCGAGTTCTTACTGACCATGAAGGGCTAGGGCCAAAATATTGGCTATCCTCATAGCCCTTCTTTTTCTCCAATTTTTGATCTGTTAACTTACATTTTGAACCATTCAGCAGAGAAGCTTTGTGATACTATTACTCTTTTGCATGGGTAATTGAGCTTAACATCACTGTCTTTCAGAATATCAAACATCTTTGACTTAGTTTGAAATTGGTATTTTCCAACAATTGTTGATATTCTAATAACTCTCTAAAAAATGTGATAAAAGCAGTTACACATTTTTACTCACATATAGAAATTCAAGGATGTACAAAATTGTAGCCTGTCAAGCCTATGGTATTTTGCCCAGTCTCTTACTCTCAATTAATAACTTTTTTTAACCAACCATTTACTTGAGAGAGACTATAACAGTAACTGAGTTTACATTGGGAGCAGTACACATCAAAAAGATGAGAATGACATGCGTTCCAAGCATAGTTTTAGTGTTGCATGGTGTTATGATCAATGTGAAGAACCTCCTGAAGGTTCTTAAGACCAATATCTGATTCATCCTGTGTACGTAAGTACATGATTTTGTTCCTGCTATATTTCTTCTCTTATCTGCTTCCAGCCACTTTGTTGTTTCATCCATAATACATTCAGCTGTGTTGTGCCCTTCCATTTTTATTTCTTCTTTAGAGTTCTTAAACCAGGGAGACTATATGATACTTACACATGTAGGGTCTGGTTTATTTCACTTATGAGTATACGTTCAATATAAATTAGTTTATATATGAAGTCTGCCAGCTTATCATTCTTTATAGCTGAGTAATATTCCATTCTATAAAGTTGTCACTTTTTTTTCAACCATTCTTCAAGCGATGGGCATTTTGCTTGTTTCCAAGATTTGGCTATGACAAAGTGGGCTGCTATAAACATAGATGCACAGATACCGCTATGGTATGATGTTTTCAGTTCTTCTGGGAAAATTCCCAGTAGGGGGATAGCTGGATTGAATGGGATTTCCAGTTCTAGATTTTTAAGGATCCTCCACACCATTTGGCGTAATGGTTGCACTAATCTTCATTCCCACTAGCAGTGGAGAAATGTTGCTCTTTCCCCACAGCCTCTTCAGCATTTGTTGCTGGCTGATTTCTTTATGATAGCCATTCTTTCTGGGGTGAGATGGTATGTAAATGTTGTTTTAATTTGCATTTCACGTATGCCTAGTGATGTGGAGCATTTCTTCATGTTTTTATAGACTTGCTGAATTTCTTTCTCTGAGAAGTGTGTTCATCTCATATGCTAATTTCAGGATTGGGTCTTTAAATTTTGGGACCCTAATGGCTTTTAGTTCTTTGTAGATTCTAGATAGAAGACCTTTATCTGAATGCTTACTAGTTAAAATATTTTCGAAACTTGTGGGTTGTCTTTTCACTCTGTTGGTAATTTCCTTTGATGTGCAAAAACTTCTTAGCTGGAGGAGGTCTCATTTGTTGAATCTTTCAAGTGTTAAACGTGTATTTTGATTTTTGTCCATGAACTTTTTGCCTACACCAATGGATACAAGATTTTCTCCCACTTTCTCTTCCAGGATAGCTCATTATTCCATCACCATTGTTTAAAGAGGCTATCTTTCTTGCAGTAAGCATATTTGGCCCCTTTGTCGAAGATAAGGTGGCTGAGTGTGTTTGTATTTGCTTCTGCATCTTCTGATCTATTCCATTGATTCTCAAGTCTATTTTTTGCCTAAATCATGCTGATTGTATTATTGTAGCTTTGTAGTATAACTTTAGGTCAGCAATTGTAATGCTTCCTGCCCTACATCTTTGCAATTGTCTTTGCAATTCTGAGTCTTTTGGTTCCAAATAAACTTTACGAATGATTTCTTCAGTTCTATGAGGCATGTTGATGGCATTTACATTAAATCTGTACAACAATTTAGGGAGTATGGCCTTCTTCACAATGTTCATTCTTCCTATCCAGGAACAGGGAATATCTTTTCATTTTCTGAGATCTTGTAGGATCTCTTTTCTCAGAATATTGTTCTTTTCATTGAAAAAGTTCTTTATTTCTTTAGTTAGGTTAATCCCTAAGTATTATTTCGTCTGTAACTCATAGGTTGTTGAGAAGAGTGTTGTTTAATTTCCTTGTATTTCTGGAGTTCTTGTGGTTTCTGTTATCATTTATTTTCAATTTGATTGCACTGTGGTCAAATAATATGCATGGATGATTTCTGTTTACTTTCATATACTTAAGAAGGACCTATGTATTAATACGTGGTCTATTACAGAAAATGTCCCATGTGCAGTGGAAAAAAAATGTGTATTCTGAAGTGTTTGGGTATAACACTCTGTGTATGTCCACTAATTCCAGTTGTTCCAAGTCTGGTTCAGCTCTAATA
>PVJA010012000.1:0-52860 GCA_004027025.1 Myocastor coypus
CCCCCTCTCTCTCTCTCTCTCTCTCTCTCTCTCTCTCTCTCTCTCTCTGTCTTTCTTTGACCAAGTCTTGTTACATTGCTCAGGAGGCTGTCCTGAATTCATGGCCCTCCTGTGTGGGGTCTTCCACCCCACTAGAATCCCATCACTAATCATTTGAGCCAGTAGGGTTTTTGTTTGTTTGTTTTAAAGAGGAAAAGTTTATTTAGCTCATAGTTTGTAAAGATTTCATTCCTCAGTTGGCTGGGTCCAAGGCAGGGTGATTTGGTGGGGTTGTGGTGGGGGTGGGGTAGGTACAGAGAGAGACAGAGACAAAGACAGAGAGAGGGAGGAAGGAAGTAAGAGTGGGTTAGAGAGAGGAGAAGTGGGAGGGAGAGAGAATATGAGAGAATGAGTGAATGTTTGTTTTTGAGATAGGGTCTCACTTTGTAGTCCAGGCTGGTCTTCAATTTACTATGTAGTTCACAATGTCCTTGAACTTGTGGTGATCCTCCTACCTCAGCTCCCAAGTGCTGGGGTTACAGGTATGTGCCACCACACTGAGCTGTCAAGGACTTTTTTTTTTTTTTTTTTGGCGGAACTGTGGATTGAATTCAGGACCTTGCACTTGCCAGGCAGGCACTTGTGCCCCTGAGCTGTTGCACCAGCCCCAAGGATGTTTATAAGGTTTACTCTTCAACTTTGTTCTAGTCTTGCTTGCTGACAGTCACAGTGTGCTCTTGCAGGTGGTCAAGTCTGAGGTCTAGAGATTGCCAACACAGTGCCAAGGTGAACTGAAGGGAAACTGCTTTGGGCCCTGGCTAGTAGGATCAGAATTGGTTTCAGAACTTGGAACCTATGGCTCTGGGTGGCCCTACTCATGCTGGGAAGTGCCTACATGATAAGTAATAATTTGGACAGAGGTCAGGTAGACTCTGGACCTGCTGTTTCATCTCTCTTGAGCATTGGTTTCTTCACCTCCAGCTGCAAGTCAGCTTCTGATGAGAATGGACTGTGAGCAGAGACCCTGTGAAGCACCCACCATTTATTTTCATTGAGGGGAGAAATGGCTAGTCAGTGAGAAGGGCCTGGGCATTCCCATGAGCTGGAAACTGGGCCTCTTCCAGGTGTGGACTGCTCCTGGGACACCTCTGCTTGCTGGGGATTGATACTGGCCCTGTGCTGCACATCTGGGCCTGGATCTAGGCAGGGGGAGGGGATGCAGGAGGATTGATCTCAGTGCTGCCATGGTGGCTGGCAGGAGGGAGTCTGAGGAGGTTGAGGATTTCTGCCTCTAGGCAGCAAAGCTGAGTGAGGCAGTGGGGAGGCCCAGAGACTGAGTACAGAACTAGAGAGCAGCATGGCCTTATGGGCCAGGTAGCCAGACACATAGGAAGTCACCAGCATTGTTAGCTTGGCCCAGGCCTTTTCTAATCTTTCAGGCCTCATAAGCCCTGGAAATCCCATTCCCCTGCCTGAATGGAGCCAGCTCCCTGTTGTCCTTACCTGTAGCTTTCCTTGTCATTTCAGCTGCTCAGCTGGGAAGGAAGGTGGCCGTGGTTGACTATGTGGAGCCTTCTCCTCGAGGTAGGCAGCACCCAGTGGGTATTTTGTGTCCTGCAGAGAAGGGGCATGGGGAAGTGGACCCAGTTTACATACAGATGGTACTGACACCAAAGTCATCTGTCCCCTTTTGTCCTGTCTCCTAAGTGTCCTGTTTAATTCATAAACTGTCAGCACTTTACACTGTCAATATTCTACTCACATTTTTTTAAAGAATTTTTTATTTTATTTATTTATTTCTTGTTTCAGAACCTTTGTTTGTTTATTCACTCATTTTTATGGCCGGCTCAGCCTGCCCCAAGGGTAGGGCTGGCGCAGCATGTGGTGCCTGAAGCTGCCCAAGCTTTCCCAAGCAGGCGCTTTAGACCACTGAGCCATCCCGCTGGGCCCCTCCACTCGTATTTTATTTTATTATTATTATTTTTTAATTCTTATTTCAGAACCTTTGCTTGTTTATTCACTCATTTTTATGGCTGGCTCAGCCTGCCTCGTGGGCAGGGCTGGCGCAGCATGCGGTGCCCGGGATCGAACTGCGGTCCCTGAAGCCGTCCAAGCTTTCCCAAGCAGGCGCTTTAGACCACTGAGCCATCCCGCCAGGCCCCTCCACTCGTATTTTATTTTATTTTATTTTATTTTGCTTGTTTCAGAACCTTTGTCTGTTTATTCACTCATTTTTATGGCCGGCTCAGCCCGCCCCGAGGGCAGGGCTGGCGCAGCACGTGGTGCCGGGGATCGAACTGCAGTCCCTGAAGCCGTCCAAGCCTTCCCAAGCAGGCGCTCTAGACCACTGAGCCATCCCGCCGGGCCCCTCCACTCGTATTTTAAAAGTGACTTTAGTTATGGAGAACAAATTCCTGTGGGAGACTCACCTGGATCCTATTTTAGTTACCACCTGCCCACACCATGAAGGGACTCAGCCTAACAAGAGAACAGGAAGCCACCTGTGTTCCCCTGAATATAAATTCAAATGCAGCTTTCTTCAGGCGAGGGTGCCACTCAGTGGTGGGACCTTGCCTAACACGGAAGGCTGCAGGCTCAATCTCCAGAACTACAAAAACCAAACAGAAAAATGCACTCTTTTCAACATCCAGGCACAAGATGGGGCCTTGGTGGCACCTGTGTCAATGTGGGCTGTATCCCCAAGAAGCTGATGCATCATGCTGCACTGCTGGGGCACATGATCCAGGATGCCCACCACTATGGCTGGGAGGTGACCCAGCCCATCCAGCATGACTGGTGAGAAACTCATGCCACCAGGGTTCCGGTGGTTTTCTGTTATCCTTGAGCAGAGGAGAAGATTTATTTTCTACTAACTGTGGCCAGGCACAGCTATAAGATGGGCTGTCAACTAGGTGATGCTCTGAGCCTGCACCTCCTGACACTTGGCAATATATGGAGACACTGTTGGTTGTCAGTGGACAGGGGCAGCATTTGCTGCATCTTCTGGGTAGAGCCCAAGGATACTGCTGAACATCTTACAGTGAGTGCATAGGCTAGCTCTGCCAAGAAGCAGATGGCCCAAAGGCAGTGTTGTGGGGGAGGAAGTTGTTTCATTAAGCTCTTTTGAGAAGGGGACTGATGCAGGTGGTGACATGATTCTGCTCAGAGTCCATGCACAGGTGGCTCAGTTTGCAGACAGGCTGCCTATAAGCAGTGACCTTGTGGACACTGCCCCAAACCCTGGCCAGAGGCAGTGATAGCCCAACTATCACTGGGGATGGGTAGTACTTTGTACCTATTTATTTATTTAGTCTTTTTGTGACAAGGTCTCATTGCTCAGTTCAGGCTGGCCTTGAGCTCACTTTTGTAGCCCAACTCATACCTTCTGCCTTAGCCTCTCAAGTGTTGGGATTATAGACATGTGCCACCACACCTGGCTTTGTACCTATCTAAACACTCCTCTGTCAGTATTTCTGTAAAGACACAACTTGCAGCTGTAGTGTATTGTAAATCTCTACAGCTCTCACTGTTGTGGCTTTTACATTTTGGTTTATATGTCAACAGGAAGAAAATGGCAGAAGCTGTACAAAACCATGTGAAATCCTTGAACTGGGGCCACCGAGTCCAGCTGCAGGACAGGTACTGAGGCTTTGCCAGTCTTAGTGGCAGTGCAGTGGGCCTTTAGCAGGGCAGAAACTGCTCTCCTGGATTCTCCAAGGTCATTTTATTTTTTATTTTTTATTTTTTTATTTTATTTTATTTTTTTTGTCTTTTTGAGACAGGGTCTCGCTATGCAGTTGAGGCTGGCCTTGAGCTCACTTTTGTAGCCCAGGCTGGTCTCGAACTCGTATCGATCCTCCTGCCTCAGCCTCCCGAGTGCTGGGATTACAGGCGTGAGCCACCACGCCCGGCTCCAAGGTCATTTTATATTAGGACAAGCATTTACTGACTATGTGGAGCATGCCCACCAGGTTCTAGGGCCAAGGCAGCTGTAAAATGGGGGGTGGGGAGTCCCTGTTCCTGCTGGGGATGCAGACAAAGCATGCACAGAGCAGTGGTTGTGGGAAGTGGGGTACACCCAATAGGCCCAGAATTGAGCAGAATCCAGGAGCAGAGAGGAGCAGAGGATGGGCATGTTGGCTGAGTGGCTGGAGCCCAGGGAGTGACGGGGACAGTCAAGGCCAGGGTGGCCTTCAAGCCTGAATGTAAGGATATGAGAGGCCAGCCCTGTGGCAAGCTTTTCTCTAGGGAAGTCCCTGTTGTGTCACAGCTATGGGAATAGAGCTGGGAAGCTCCAAGGTGAGCAGCAAAGAAGAGCTGACAGCACCATCTTACAAACCCACATCTCCCCTCTCAGCTGCTGCTTGTGAGCCACACATTCCCAGCTCTGACCACATGCACTCCCTCCCCCCACCTCACTGTATGCCTTCCAGCTTCTGAGGTGTGCATGGAGGGCCCTGGTGCTTGCTGCTGGAACATACATTCTTGTCTGACCCTTCCAGCCTGGAATCACTATTTTTGTCCTGCTTGGCGACTCCCAAGCCAGAGACTGACCCTGTCCCACCTGACACTTTCTTCTAAGGGTTGGCACTTACCTCAGGCCTAGCATGGCTCTTGGCTGTAGCTCCGCACTTAGCCCTATGGTGGCCCTCAGAGGTCAAGGTTCTTACCTGTATACCTTTTCTTGGTCTCCTTCCTAGGGTTCCACAGCAGATGGCAGTTTTGTGCTCACTGAAGCCAAGGAAGCTGGCCCTTTTCTACTCCTTGAGCTTCACTAGCCAGTCCTCCACCAGGGAATAAAGATGCCTTGTGCAACAGAGATTTTGTGTCTTGCTTCTTGAATTTTGTTTGCTGGGAGAGTGAGCTCAAGGCTCCAGGCCTAACAGTCTCAACTCTAGGCCAGCACCATGGCCACCTTTAGCAGGAGTCTCAGGGACCTTGGCTGTTGCTATTTTGCCTTATTATGAGTAGTGTTCATAGATGTCATGTGTCTCTCACATGGCTGTCCTTGGTGGCCAAGATTAGTGAAAACTACTTCTTGCAGTAGCTTTCTACATCCCAGAGGGGTGCTGGGGTTGAAGAGGGAGGACACAAGAGCAAAGAGAGGCAAGACTGACCCCAAAGCACTGAAAACCTGCTGCTATACCATGGTCTCGGTCACTGTACAGTGGGGGTCCTTTCCCTATGCCACACAACTCTGCCCAGTGTTGCGTCCCACAGGCCTTAGTACACATGTTCTCCTGGCCCTGCAGAAAACAGAGGTGACACCTGTATAGTGTGCACCTTAGCTCCATACAGCTGTGCCAGTTGATAAGGACTAGCCATAGGGATGCCTGGCCCTTGTCATTGCTCACCAGGGCATATGTGTGGGCTCAGCATGACGCTGAGCTGCTTCTGTCCCCTGAAAATTAACTGTGGTCAACATGTCCCTGGGAACATAGCAGGAAGAACAAAGTACTCCTTTCTACACTCATACTTTTTTTTTATGTTTGATAAAGGGTCTCACTACACAGCTGGGACTCATAGTGATCCTCCTGTCATAGCTTCTTTCTTTCTTTCTTTCTTTCTTTCTTTCTTTCTTTCTTTCTTTCTTTCTTTCTTTCTTTCTCTCTCTCTCTCTCTCTGTCTCTGTCTCTCTCTCTCTGTCTGTCTCTCTCTCTCTCTCTCTCTCTCTCTCTCTCTCTTTCTCTCTCTCTCTTTCTTTCTTTCTTTGAGGGAGTCTCACCACATTAGGCAATCACCAGCCCTAGATCTCACTTTGTAGCAGTCTACGTGGTACCGCCTGTTTAATGCAATTGCTGAAGTTTAGTTTGCAGAGGAAATGTTTAAATGTTTGAAAATTTATTTTTACTTCACAGGAAAGTCAAGTATTTCAACATAAAAGCCAGCTTTGTTGACCAGCACACAGTTCGTGGCATTGCAAAAGGAGGGAAGGAAGTGAGTACTGCCTCTCCTGTGCTGCATGGCTGTGCAGCATGGCTGTGCGGCTTCTTTTGAACCGTGGGTGCTGCAGAGCTTGGTGGCTAATGCCAGTTGTGTTCAGCCTGGGTGGTGTTCTAGTGAAAAGTACTGTTGTCATAGGACAGGAGGCTTCCTCTGAGGTCAAATTTCTTTGAAGTGATTAAGCAGGGGTGGTGTGTAGCTCTGTAGTAGAGCACTTGCCTAGGTTTGATCCCCAACACAATAACAACAAAAAGGCCAGTTTGTGTGAGGTGTATGTTATACTAGGCTGCCCTGCTGCTTGAGATAACCTGACAGGGAAGATGCCACTCAGCAGGATTGTGGGGGAATTTGAGGTGGCACTGTGTGTTGGGGACTTATAAACTGTGAAGTGCTTGGAGTTAGTATGTCTCTTGTACCTTGTACCTGTCCCTCTTTTATCCAGAAGACCTTTGATATGATCCCTCTGTGTGACCTCGTAAGCTGCAGGCAGGTCCAGCCCAGGAACTGCTACCCTGCAGCACCCCTAGGTCTTTGACCCCTTTGGATGGTGAATGTGATGTAGTTTTGACCTGTGACTCTCTTGGTTTGTTCTCTAGATTCTGCTCTCAGCTGAACACATTGTCATTGCAACTGGAGGGCGGCCAAAGTACCCCACATATGTGAGTAGCCCCAAAGTTGGATCCTCCTCTGCACCCCAGTCACACTCATGATCCCTGGGCTCACTTTGTGTCCTCAGTGCTTTCCACCAGAGCCCTTTCCACCGATGCTTAGTCTGTATTTGCTGTCATCATTTTTTCCTTCCTAGTTGATCTCTGTTCTGTTCAGTCCTCAAAACCATTCTCATTGCACTCTTCAGCTGGCTCCTGGCACCACTAGGCCGTATCTCTTCATCCCAGAGTCCCTCTTCATCCTCCTTTTAATTTTTTTTTTTGGAAAATTATTTATTTATTTATTTTTTATTTAGTTTGATACTGGTTCACACCACACAGTTCAGACTCATAGTGATCCTCCTGTCTCAGTCTCCCCAGCACTGGGATTACAAGAATGTACCACCATGCCTGGTTTTGGTGGCTAGCACAGTGCACTAAGGGTTACAGGGCCAGCATGGCATGTGATATCAGGGATCAAATTCAGGACTTTGCACTTGCCAGGTAGTAACTTAGACCACTGAGCTATTACCCTATCCCAGAGTTAGTTTGTTTCTTTTTCTTTCCTTCTTTCTTTCTTTTTTTTTTTTTTTTTTTTTTGCCTTTTTGAGACAGGGTTTCACTATGCAGTTCAGGCTGGCCTTGAGCCCAGTTTTGTAGCCCAGGCTGGTCTCGAACTCGCACGGATCCTCCTGCCTCAGCCTCCCGAGTGTTGGGATTACAGGCGTGAGCCACCACGCCCGGCCCTTCTTTCTTTCTTTCTTTCTTTCTTTCTTTCTTTCTTTCTTTCTTTCTTTCTTTTCTTCCTTCCTTCCTTTCTTTTTCTTTCTTTCTTTCTTCCTCTCTCTTTCCTTCCTTCCTTTTCTTTCTTTCTTTCTTTCTTTCTTTCTTTCTTTCTTTCTTTCTTTCTTCCTTCCTTCCTTCCTTCCTTCCTTCCTTCCTTCCTTTTTCCATACTGGAGATTGAACTCAGGACCTTGTGCTTGCCAGGTAGACGGTTATACCACTGAGCTATCCCCTTAGTTCTCTTTTTAAAATTTTTAATCTGAAGTCTCACTATATTCTCCAAGCTAGCTCCAAAATCCCAGACTCAAAAGATCCTCCTGCCTCAGCCTGAAAAACAACCAGGATGGTAGATGCATACTACCAAATCTGGCCCCATTTCCCATTCTACCTCTCTATTGTTGACTCCTTTTCTCTTCAACTTTAAAAATATTGGGATATCTCAGATTTCACGTTTCTTCTCTCCTAATTTTTTTTTCTTTCTCCAATTCTTTTTTTTTTTTTTTTTGTCTTTTTGAGACAGGGTCTCGCTATGCAGTTGAGGCTGGTCCTGAGCTCACTTTTGTAGCCCAGGCTGGTCTCGAACTGGCACCAATCCTCCTGCCTCAGCCTCCCGAGTGCTAGGATTACAGGCTCTTTCTCCAGTTCTTAAAAATTTAAAATATACTTCACCCTTTTATAGGGTAAGTTTCAGTGGATTTTAATAAATTCAGAGTTGTAGCCGGGCGTGGTGGCTCACGCCTGTAATCCCAGCACTCGGGAGGCTGAGGCAGGAGGATCAATGTGAGTTCGAGACCAGCCTGGGCTACAAAAGTGAGCTCAAGGCCAGCCTCAACTGCATAGCGAGACCCTGTCTCAAAAAAAGAAAAAAAAAAAAATTCAGAGTTGTATAACTATCAATGATCACATCAGTCTTCATGACATTTTTATCACTCCTAATTTATCCTATGCATCTATTAATAGCTTCCCATGCCCTCCTCTCTGGCCCCTGGCACCCACCTTTTTTCTTTTTTGAGACAGGGTCTTGCTGTATAGTTCATGCTGCCCCTGAACTCACTGCATAGCACCAAGCTGGCCTTGAACTTGTGGCAATCCTCCTGTCTCAGCCACCTGGGTGCTGGGATTTTTTGTTTGTTTGTTTCAGAACTTTTGTTTGTTTATTTATTTTTATGGCCAGCTCAGCCTGCCCTGAGGGCAGGGCTGGCGCAGCATGTGGTGCTGGGGATCGAACTGTGGTCCCTGCAGCCGCCTAAGCTTTCCTAAGCAGGCGCTTTAGACCACTGAGCTATCCTGCCGGGCTGGGTGCTGGGATTATATATGTGTGCCCCCGTGCCTGGCAACCCACAGTTCTACTTTTTATTTCTGTGATTTTGTTGGAGTCCCTTCCTGGTTCTTGTCTTGGCCTAAGAAGTCTAAATTTACAATCCTAAACCCACGTTATTGGAATTCCACCAAGTTAATTCCAATCTACCACTCCCAGCGCAACCCACAGCGATAACAAAGACACTAAGACATATACATATATAATTATTGGGGAGCCAGGGGGCCCTGAGTCCAGGTATGAAGATGGATTTCCAGAACCAAGAGAGCGACCCAGGACTGCACTCGGGTTCTAGTCATTGGAGAAGGGGGAGTGGCTTGCAAAGGGGAATTGTGGGAAGAAGGTGAGCACTGTGAGCTGGGCTAGGTAGGAGGCCTGCATTCACCTCTGCCATATTCATGAGTAAGCAAAGGAAGTAATTTGCATTATGCTATTGAGATAGTATCTGATATTTTGGGGGTCTGGTGCTTCAACTCTGATGTGTAATCTTTCAAGCCTCAGGAAGTCACAGCCACTATCTCGAGACTCGATCCCAGCTGACACTGTGGAGCATTGGCTCTTCATCCTGTTGTCAGGGAAACATGTGTACTATCTTCAAAGATTACCACCCACACCCACACCTCAGCTAGACCAGTACACACTGCTTAAGACCAATTGAGAGGGGCTGGTGAAATAGCTCAGCAGTCTAAAGCACCTGCTTAGGCAAGCTTAGGCAACCACAGGGACCTGGTTCAAAGCCTGACACCACATGCTGTGCCAGCCCCACCCCTAGGGCAGGCTGAGCTGGCCATCATATAAAAAAAAGAAAGCCAAAGCATTTATTAAAAAAAGAAAAAAAAAAAAAAAAGACCAATTGAGAGGATAATGAGAAGTCCTAGCCAGTTCTGTATATTTCAATGCAAAGGAATAGGGTCAGGCTCCGTCAAAATGGAGACAGTCGCTTTTCTTTCAAGGAGAGGTGCTCAGGCAGTCCTCCATGTGATTTGACTATTCTAGTTGCCTCATATAAGTGGAATCATACAATATTGTCTCTGTGTGGCTGGATTATTTCACTTGGCATAAACTTCTCAAGGTTCATCTATATTATAGCAGGTATCAGAATTTCCTTCTTTTTTAAGATTGAGAAATATTAGCAATATGTATGTATACCATTTTATACACTCACTTTTTTTTTTGTTTGTTTTTACAGTACCAGAGATCAAACTTGGGACCTTGTGTATGCCAGTCAGGTGTTTATGGCACTAAGCTATTTCCCTGGCCCTATGCTTGCTTGTTCATTGATAAATATTTGAGTTATTTTTTCTTTTTAGCTATTATATACTGTACGTCTTTGGTTTTATTTATTTATTTTTTGGTACTGGGGATAGAACTCAGGACCTTGCACTTGGCAGGCAGGTGCTTCTTCCACTGAGCTATCTCTCCCACCCCTATGACCTGTACTTCTATAAACATCTACATAAAAGTATTTTGTAGTGTTAGTTTTCATTTCTCCTGAGTATCTACTGAAGAGCAGAATTTCTCTCTTTGTTTCTTTTTCTTTTTTTTTAATTATTTTTTTAAATTTTTATTTTTGTTTTTGTGGGACCAGGATTCAAACTCACAACCTTGCACTTGCCAGGCAGGCACTTGTGCCAAGGAGCTATCTTCCCAGCCCGTTTCTTTTTCTTTTTCTTCTTTTTTAAAATGTATTTGGTACAGGGTGTCACTGTGCAGCTCAGACTCATAGTGATCCTATTTTCAGCCTTTCTATCGCTGAGATTATAGGCATGCACCACCACACCTGGTCTTGGTGGCCAGCTCATTGCACTCTCTGGGTGGGGCTGGCATGGCATGTGGTGCCGGAGATCAAACCCCAGTCCCTACATTTGCCTAAATAGGTGCTTAGTCTGCTGAACTATCTTGCTGGTCTTTTCTTGAGATAGGTCTTGTTATGTCATTCATACTGGCTTGAACTCACTATGTAGTCCAGGTTGGGCTACATTTGTGGTGATCTTCTTGCTTCAGGCTCCCAAGTGCTGGGAATCCAGGCATGTGCCACCATTGTCTGGTTTCTTGAAACTACTTATTCTTTATTAGGTGTGGCCACTGAACTACTTAGACAACTTAGTGGCCAGCAGAGGACTGGGCGTGTTCCTAAATACTTAGAACTACAAGATCTCTCAGCCCATACTGAGGACTCAGTGTGTCTGGAAGTGCTTCTCAAACTGTTCCTTGGCCTCACTTTCTGTTTGTGCAGAGATCAAGGCCAGTGTGAGGTGAAACCAGGAGCCTCCTCAGTCTTCCCTGGTGTGCGCAGTCCAGTCCACATGTCTGGCTATTGAGATTTCCAGAAATGTTAGAGCTCCTCAAGCCCCGTGATTCCTCATTCCTCAGCTTTGCCTTTTAAGCTTTTTCATGTAACTGTTTTTGCCTTACCTATTATGGATCACTGCAGGCAACTATAAAGTTAAATCATGACACAGGTAGCCCCTAGCACTGGCCAAGCTGATGAAGTCACCAGCTTGGTCAAATGCTGCAAGTCCCTGGACAGGAGGCTTTGAAGGGCCTAACTCTAACCGCTACTTCCTTCCTGTGCTTGTTCTGGAAATGCGGAGAAGAAAGGACCAGTGGAGAGTGAGTGCTGCCAGTCTCAGAGGGCTGGATGGGGGGACTGTCCTCTGTCTGCTGGGCCAACAATAGCCGCTAGAGGGACCCTGGCCATGGATGCACAGAGGAGTCTTCAGGTGGCTGCCTGGCTCTACAGAGTGACACAGTGCCATTGTGTAATGGGTCAGGCTCCTCATGTTTTTACTTAAAGCTCTGGAAGGCCACAGTTGCTCCTGAGAGCCTAGTAGTCACACTGGCTCCTTAGAGGTACTGAGCAAAGTTGTACCTCCTTTCATAGAGTAGACCCTGTGGAGGTGTCCTGGCCTACTCATCTGTTCTACTATTCAGATCCCTGAGCTATCACGGGGGGCAGCTGTCTGTCCTCTGAAGCTGCTCTGCCTGCCTCAGGGCTTGTTTTCTGAGTCTGAATCAAGGTCAAGGAAATTACCAGGTGTATATCTGTAATTCCAAGTGCTGTGGAGGGTGAGGCAGAAAGATCACAAGTTCAAGACTAACCTGGGCAATTTAACAAAATTGGCTCAAAATAAAAACAAAGAAAGGGTTAAGAGTGTGGCTCATGGGTAGAGTACTACCTACGCCCCCACCTGCAAAGTCAAGGCCAAGGCCCCAAAAACAGACAGGAAAGTTGCTATCACATCCACCTGGAAGAGCCCTTGCCAAGGCGTGCTCAGTACTTCCATTACCAGGCAAACAGCACACCAAGGAAGATACAGAAGGACACTTCTGTCCTCATTTAGGCTATAATCTGAAGACAAGGATGTATGGCAAAGAAGCTCTGTCCAAGTGTGGGCTGGGATGGTTCTGTTTGAATTGTTTTCTGCAGAAGAGGCATTTTGAGAAAGTCCCTGAGACAGACCAGATGTCACATTGATGCTTTTGTCTTTGATAGATCAAAGGTGCCTTGGAATATGGGATTACAAGTGATGATCTCTTCTGGCGGAAGGAATCCCCTGGAAAAACGTAAGACTGCTGTGTGCAGAATGGGCATCTTTCTTTTCTTCTCTACTGCCCACTTCTGAAGTCATCTTTCCAGTTTCTGTAAAAGAAGGGAAGAAAGCTGGATATATGTACCCCCCTGCAGGGATGTTGACACTGTTTCCCATGGCTGTCTTGGAAGCAATAACATGGGTGTCACAAAAAGTGAGCCAACCATTTATTATCTAGGTCAGTGGTTATCCCTAGAGTTCCCACTAGGACCCCTTAGAAACACAAGGAAGGGCATCAATCAAATGTCCCCAGTCATCTGTCTTGTATGTTGAGATTCTCTCAAATCTAGCAAAGGCTCCAAAGGCCTCAAAAGCCACAGCCCAGTTGTACCAGTGATACCCGCAGTGGCACACCTATGCTAAGTGCGCTTTCTTGCTTGTTACCAGAGCCAGGCCTGTACACACGACTTCCAGGTTGCAGGGACCAGATTGGCCACCAGAGAGCAGCAGAAGCTTGGTTGCTGGCAGTGGTTGGCTGCCTGAGGACTTAGCCACTAGGAAATACTGGTGGGGCTTTCAGGAGATGAGGATCTGAGAGTTCCAGGCCAGCCTGAACTACATAGTAAAATCCTGTCTCAAAAAAGAAAAACGCGTTGTGTGCGTGTTGCAGTATGTGCTTGCCCATGCAGCTGGGGCGTATGTGTGTATTACATCATTTCCCACTTACAGCAGTGTCCAGTCTTGAGTCCCTTGCATGGTTACCCTTCATCTGTGAGTGAGCATCTCAGTATTTCTCATCCCTATCCATGCTTCGATAAAACCCTTTGACATACATTTATCTACACCTTCATTTTGCTCAATTTATAGTAAAATATACGGAGAATTTACCATCCTAACCAAAACTTGGTGTTGCATGCCTATAATCCCAGCACTCTGCAAGACTAAGGCAGGAAGATTGCAAGTTCAAGCCAAGCCTGGGAAGCTTAGCAACCTAGCAAGACTATATCTCAAAACTTAAAAATTTAAAAAAGATGGGAGTGTAGTTCAGTGTGAAAGCCCTGTTTAATCTCCAGCATCAAAAAAATTTACTATCTTGGCCTTTCCAAATACACAGTTCACTGATACTAAATGTTGTATAATCAGCACCACCATCCATTTCCAGAGCTCTTTATCTTCCCCACCTGAACTTCATCTATTAACAATAACTCTTCATCTCCCCTTGCCCCAGCCCTGGAGTCACCATTCTCTTTTCTGTTTTTATGCATGTGACAATGTCACTACCTCTTACTATGGACATACAGCTTTAACCTTTTGTGACTGGCCTATTTTACTAGCATAGTATTGGTAAGGTTCCTCCATAATAGAGCACAAGTCAGAATTTGCTTCCTTTGTAAGGTTGAAAAATGTCATACTGTTTGTATACATCACATTTTGTTGATAGCATGTTTTGTTTACCATTCATCCACCCATAGGCACTTGGGTTGCTTGTACCTCTTGACTGCTGTGGATAATGCAGCTGTGAACACAGGGGTACAATACAATTTGGTTCCTGCTTTCAATTCTTTTGTGTATAGACCTAGAAGTACAATTGCTGGGACTTTTTCATAGTAGCAGCAGCATCGTGAGTTAGCACTGGCAGTGTGGCAGGGCACCATTGTTTTCACATCCCTACCAACACTTGTTATTTTCTGGCCCTAATAGGTGAGATAGTTTTATACATTTTACATATAACTAAAAGGGTCTTTCCTATAAGTAGAAAATCTTGTCAAATGGTCAATGACCTTCAACCTCACCACATTTTGCTATAGGCTAGCTGCACCCTGTCCAGTGTGTACTTTTACATGCTTCTTTGTGTCCCTCCATATCTTGCAATCAGCTTCTTTGTGAAACACCAGTGGCAGCACATACCTACCATCTAAGCCTCCCTAGAGTCTGAAGCAAGAGGATCACAAATCTGAATGATTCGAGCCTAGCCTAGGCAACTTGGTGACACTTGGTCTCAAAAAAAATTAATTAATTAAATTAAATTAAAAAGGCTGGAGCTTTTATTTATTATTTTTTTGATGGGACCAGGGTTCAAACTCATGACCTTGCACTTGTCAGGCAGGTACTTGTGCCACGGAGCTATCTCCCTGGCCCCCTGGAGCTTTTAATTAAAAGTTCATTAAAATTAAAATTAAAAGCTCAGTGCTCTGAGTATATTCCTCAGTACAAAAAGTGGGGCCTGGAGAGATAACTCAGTGGTCTAAGTGCCTGCTTGGTAAGCACAAGGACCTTGATTCCATGCCTGGTACCATATGCACTGCATAGGCTATGGAAACCGGGCATGGTGGCGCATGCCTATAATAATCCCAGCGCCAGGAAGGCTGAGACATGAGGATCACTATGAATCTGAAATGCATAGAGAGACCTTGTTCCAAATAAGTAAATAAATGTGTTTTGTTTTTGTTTTTTTGTCTTTTTGAGACAGGGTCTCGCTATGCAGTTCAGGCTAGCCTTGAACTCACTTTTGTAGCCCAGGCTGGTCTCGAACTCACACCGATCCTCCTGCCTCAGCCTCCCAAGTGCTGGGATTACAGGTGTGAGCCACCACGCCCGGCAATAAATGGTTTTGAAACAATTTTTAAAAATGTAAAATGGGGGGCCTGGCAGGATAGCTCAGTGGTCTAAAGTGCCTGCTTGGGAAAGCTTGGGCGGCTTCAGGGACCAAGGTTCAATCCCTGGCACCACGTGCTGCACCAGCCCTGCCCTTGGGGTGGGCTGAGCCGGCCATAAAAATGAGTGAATAAACAAACAAAGGTTTTGAAACAAGAAAAAAAATAAATAAAAACTTAAAAAATTCTTAAAAATATATATATAAATAAATAAAAATGTAAAATGGAAAGGAGTCTCTTCCAGTTCTTGCGCTGTGGCCATGGTCCCCAATGCCTTTGGCGCATGTTAGCCCTTCCCTGTCTACAGCTGAGCTCATGCTTATGCCAGTTTGTATCCATCTGTCTGCTATCTTCCACCAGATTATCAGATTATAGTCTGCCTTTTGATATTGTAATGAATTTTTACAATTATTTATGCATTTATGGTATTGGGAATTGAACTCATAGCCTCATGCCTGCCAGATAAGCACTTTACACTGACTTACACACCCAGCCAAAGTTTTCTTTAGGTTGTCAAATGTATCATTTTTTCCTTTATGCAGCAATTTCTAGGTTATCTGGACTTTTTAGGTATGCTTTGATCTGGTTGGTTTTATTTGGTTATTTATTTATTTAGTAGTAGTGAGAACTAAGCCCAGGGCCTTGCACAACTAGGGAAGTGTTCAACCACTTAGCCACACACTCTAGTGTCTTGTATTTTTAATTTTTAAAATTTATTTATTTATTTATTTATTTAGTCTTTTTGAGATAAGGTCTCGCTATGCAGTTTAGACTGGCCTTGAGCTCAATTTTGTAGCCCAGGCTGGCCTCAAACTCGCAGTGATCCTCCTGCCTCAGTCTCTCAAGTGCTGGGATTACAGGTGTGCACCACCTAATCCGGCTTGTATTTTTAATTTTTAAAGTTTTTTTATTTACTTATGTTTTTGAGTGGGTAGTACTGGAGATTGAACTCAGGGGCCTTTGTGCTGAGGTATAACCTCAGTTTTTTTTTTTTTTTTTTTTGTTTCTTTTTTTTTGAGGCAGGATTTTGCTAAGTTGTCCAGGCAGAGCTCAAATTTATGATTCTCTCACTTCAACCTTCCAGAATGCTGGAATTGCAGGCATGCATCACCATTCCTGCCATGATTTTTTTTAATCTTTGAGTATCTGCTAGATTAAACACACTCTGATCCTGTTCACTATATTTGTGAGCCTGAGCCTTGTGTGTGTGTGTGTGTGTGTGTGTGTGTGTGAGAGAGAGAGAGAGAGAGAGAGAGAGTGAGAGTGAGGCAGAGGCAGAGACAGAGACAGAGACAGAGAGAGACAGAGAGAGGTTTGGTCCTTCGCCCACTTTCTGTCCAGTTGGTTTCTCTCCTTCTCTTATCTTTTTCTTATCTTCCAGCTGGTTTGTATATTAGAGAGGGGATCCTATGTTATACATGGAGCAGATTTTCTCAGCTTCTCATGTCTTTTAACTTGTGTAATGTACAAATGGTTTTCCTTTTTTCCTGTGTAATTTAAATCTCTTTTTACAGTTAATGGCTTTTAGATTTATTACATGTTCAGAAAGGCCTGTCCCACCTCCAACAATTTTGTTTTTAAGTCCCTGTATTTTCCTGTAGGGCTTCCACAGGTTGGATTTTTCCTCCATTGGTCCTAGGACCAGTTGCCATTGTGAGAGCCACCATGGTGCCCCTGCTGGGTGACAGATTGACTCCTGGTGCCTGAGAGGACCATGCCCACT
This sequence comes from Myocastor coypus, assembly GCA_004027025.1. Classification (NCBI taxonomy): domain Eukaryota; kingdom Metazoa; phylum Chordata; class Mammalia; order Rodentia; family Myocastoridae; genus Myocastor; species Myocastor coypus. The sequence continues at coordinate 16,583 of PVJA010012000.1, forward strand.
CAGGGCCCTCAGTTCTGCCTTTGGCCACTGGAACTGCTGTTTTTGTATCCTCTTGGTTTCCTTCATGCTGATTTCCCTTGGTGGAATTTAGACATGCTTTCCCGGCTCTCTGTAACGCACTATGTGCTGGATCTGTCTTGAGACAGCCTTGAGCATGTGGCAACTGAGGAGGCCAAGCCTTGTTCTGCTCCTCTGCTAGGCTGCAGCCTCTCGTGGGCTCAGGTGATTATCTTGGCCTGTCATGGGGACAGCATTTTCTCAGCTCTGCGCCTGGACATTTCCAGGGAGGGGGACCTCATGCGGGGGATACACAGTGGTGAAGCCTAGGGATGATTTAGTGCCAGTGGCCAAGATCTGGCTCTTCTGGTCTGTGGCTCAAGGATTCCTTCTCTGTGACTGTGTCATGGGCAGCCAGCTCAGCCAGGAAGACATGGCCCCAGATATTTTGGTCAGGAAAGAAACTACAATGTTTATTTTCTTCAGAACAAAAACATTTAGGAGATTTTTTTTTTAAAGCTCTTTAGTTTAGAAGGAATCTAGGTATGTTATTGTTTAAGAAAAAAAAGTGTTTGCAATGTATCAGTCACCCGTTTAGTTCTGAGCATGATTTATGTGAGGAAATGGTTTTTTAAAAATTAAGCTAGAGATATATCCCTGTACGATGCTTCTGTGAAAATGCAGCTTTTGTCTGACGCTGTTAATGCAAGTTGTAACAGTGTAATACGGGAGTGAGTGTTTACATGTTACATTCCTCTGCAGCAGTCAAAATAAGCCCGGAGGGTCTACAGTAGCATTTCTGTATTTTATCAGCTTGGGCTGGGGCTGAGGGGGAGGCCTCTGCTCACACTTGGAGGGGCTGTTTCTGCCAGATTTATTTGCCTTATAAATATTCCCTGTGTTTATTTTAACTCGCCTTTAAAATGGAGCTGAAATTAATATGGACCCTAGGGCTGGCCCTCTGGCCCCAAAGTGCTTCCTGGAGTCAGGTAGTGACACTTTGACTGCTTGGGCCCAGCTTGGAGGCTGGTGGGCCCAGTGCTCTGGGGCCTCCACTGGCAGGGGGCACTGAGTCTACTGGTCAGCAGCTCTATTGAGGATGGGTCCCATCAGCCCAGCTACTCCCTGATGCTGTCTGCTGGATGTGCCCAGCCACTTTTATCTTCTCCATACATAGGCACAGGCAGCAGCTGTGACTTTCAGGTGCATCTATGTAGGGCCCAGGGACCAGTAGTTTTAGGTTACCCCTACAATGAGTTAGACATAGAATGGGGCCTGTGTTGCTTTAGCCTCCCAAGGCTGATGCATGCTGCCTTTGGGCATCACATTGGAACTCTCCCTTTTCTCTTGGCTGGCATCAGGTCTCAGGGATCCCAGGACTAGTCAGCAGTTGTGCCTGAGCCCTGTACATAGGAGACAGAATTAAAGTGCACTCTTTGTTCAACAGCTGGGTTCCAACCAAACAAGGCCACACCTATTGGTCAGAGCAAGCTCAGTGCATGGGTAAGAGTCCATGAAGGTGACCAGCCAGTGTAGAAAACCCCTGGAAAGGCAGCACGAGCTTGTAGGTGGGTGGGAGGGGTCCTCAAGCCTCGATGCTCAGGTGACATCCTGACTGCCTTAGATGCTCAGGGCCAGTACAGGGCCCAGGTTGACAGCTGCTCAGTCTCAGCTGTCAGCATTGTGCCTAGCTTCATTTCTTTTTCTGTTACTCTTGTTTCTTTATTCCTCTATCAAATCCCAAATAAGATGAAGAACAGGGGAGATTCTGGAGTAGGGGCAGCATTCCCTGGGGAGGTGGGAGGACCTCTGGAGGAATGGGCAGGGGGGTGGTGTAGACACCTGTGCACTCCCAGCCAGGGAAGTTGGGATGCTAAGGGGATGCATGGCTCTGCAGGACTGAGCCCTTCTGTTCTGCAGAGCAAGGCTCTGAGAGATGGGGGCATGTGAAGGTGAGAAAGGTGAACTTACTCCTCAGATTTCTTTGGGGAAGCAGGCATAGGGTTGCTATTCAAATGTAGGGCCGGGGATAAAGCTCAGCAGCATAAGCGCCTGCCTGGCAAGCACAAGGTTCAGAGTTGGATCACCAGTGCCATACACACACACACACATACACACACACACACACACACACACACACACACACCACAAATGTAACCCCAAAAGTCCTACAGGGCAAAGGGGGACAGAAGAGTAAGGGAAGTCCAGGAGCTGAACTCAATCTCCAGCTCCATGGCCCATGCCATTTTCTGGCCTTCTCCCCAACTGAAGGGCTGCCCACCTCAAAGCCTGTGCATACTGGCATGCTTGGATTGGCTGCCCAGCTTGTCTGGGCCCATCGTCCCTACCTCTGTCTCCTGTGTTCCCATAACCTAGGCTCTGTGTTCTCCTTTGACATCAGGTCTCAGGACTCAGGTACCCTAACTCCAAAGCAGAGAATCATAGTCTGTCTCTTTTAGGACCCCTTTGCCCACTCACAAATGCATTGGGACTTTTGGCTGTGCTCACTGTATCTGGAGGTCAACCTTCTGCAAAGCTGGGCTGGCTGGCAGTGGTGTCCTAGGGAAGAGGACTTAAATGATCCAGCAGGTAGCTCTTCCCCTACATGGTTCTATTTTGAGGTCCAATAATTGAATCGCTATTTCCAGGTAACAGCTACCTGCTTGTTTCTGTTGTCTGCTCAGAGGACCTTGTCCAGATCGTCAAGAGGCTTGGAGAGCATGAGGACACCCTGTTCATAGCTGCCAGCCCCATTCAGGTGCTGCTCAGCCCGTGTGTTCACCCAGGCAGGAGGAGGCCAGAATGTTCACTTTGGCTGCTCCAGCAGCCCAGCAGTTTCTGTTGTTGGTAGAATTTTGTAAAGCAGGAAGAGTAGTATTATAATTTGAGATGAATTAATGCTTCCTAGCAGAGTTCAGTATGGAAGAGACTCTTGTTTGACCCTAGTATGAGGTCTCAGAGGTCTGGCCAGGTACCACAGTCATTTTTCTCTCTTCCTAAGCATAAGAGGAACAAAAGTAAACTTTATTTTAGAGAACCACAGATGTTTATTTAGAAGTGATTGCTACTTACTAGTCTTGTTTTCTGCATAATCTCTACACTTCTTTGGCATATTGTGCCATGTCTAGCAAAAGGAGGATTAACCATTTACCTGGGACTTGTTTTCCCAGACTATAAAGTCTGTCTGCCCATCTTCCTGTGTTCATGCCTGTAGCTAAGACACTACAGGTCCAGGGCCCTCAAGGGCATCAGAGGTTGGTCAGTGCAGTCTCTACTAAGCCCAGCATTGGGAACCAAAGGGTCATATGGGGCTGGCAGGACTCTGGCAATCCCAGAACCAGCCCTCATTGGGGCAGATACCCCCCTCCTACCCTATGCCGCCCACAGCCTTGTAACCCGGCTGGCATTTCCTGTGTTAGCAGGACTGCCAAGGGCCCAGGTGATCCCTGAGACTGTCAGTTGGGTGGGTATTCTTTCTGGAGAGAGGATCTGGCCTTTAGGCTCCAGAAGCAAATGGACGTCTTTTTAAGCCTAGGCTTCTCTTTCCTGTGTTAATGCTTTTGTTTTTGCTTCCTCCCCAGGTCTGATTTTGAACGAGAAAGCTTGCCCTATGATTAGGCTAATCTCGTGGTAGTTATACCTTCCTGGAAAATGTTGTACACCAAAAGACAGTCGTCTGGAACGTACACACAATTTTGGATTCATGGCTTATAGGGTACAGAATGACAGCTTCTATGTGGGTGGGCAGATACTTTGATTTTAGGGGGGTTTGTTTTGTTTTGTTCTTTGTTACTGGAGGTTGAACCCAGGCTTTTGAGCTTGCTTAGTCCTTTTTAAATTTTTTTTAGTCCTTTTTTAATTTTTATTTTGAGATTGAGTCTAGCTAAGTTGGCTGGGTTGGCCTTAAAGTTGCTACCCTGCCTTGTGCTCCCAAGTAGTTGGGATAATCAGGGTCTTTCAATGTAGTCCAAAGCTTCTAACCCCCAAGTCTGCTGAGCTGGTCCCCTGTCTCCTATCAGAACCAGCCTACTCCTCGTAGCTGGCCATGGCCTGTGATGGTTGCTGCACCTCTCTCTGTAGCCGGTGTGGTGCCACTGAACCTTGTCTCCCCTTACCCTGTCCAAGCTGAGCATGGTCTGTGGAAGCCCATCAGCAGTTGACTATCTTCTGGAACTCTGTGCTCCTTGTGACTGGGGACTTTGATGTCTGTCCTTGTTTTTCCCCAGCATTTTTACATTCCAATCGGTTTGAAGGGAGTTCCTTAAGTTCTTATATCATACATTCTTCTAAGAATAAACATTCTCATTATTTGATTAATTGGGGGGGGGAGTAGAGTAAATATCAATAGTAACCAAAAAAAAAAAAAATCATTGTTCATGTAGACAAAAAGCCCAGAATTATGTTGAAACTAAGCAGGATGAGAGCTTTTGTTGAGATATTTCAGCTGCATGGGTACAGTCAAGGAAGCCCACTCAGGAGTGTGCCTGGCCGGTGGTGGCCACCTTACCCACGACTCAGTCAGCAGTTTGGAGTTGGCACCTGTAAAATGGAAGCTTCTCTCCCGCAGTGTGTGGCCCCAGGGACAGGTGGTGCTGGATGCTGCAAGGGCTCTGAGTGCAGAGCAGTAGTCCCTAGCACCCCCATTAGCTCCCTATGAAACTGTAAGGGACCAGCACATCTAAACTGCAGAAACAAACTTTTTTTATTTTTCTGAGATAGGGTGTCATTATGTACCCACACTGGCCTCAAACTTGCAGTGATCCTTCTGCCTCAGGCTTCCAAGTGCTAAGATTACAGGTGTGTGCCATCACACCCAACCAGAAACAAACTATTTTACCAGAATTAAGAGAACACATTGTTTTGTTCTCATCAATGGAGAAAGGCTAAGAAAAGGCCCAGCATACTGTCCTGAACCTTGATGGCTGCCTCCAGCCATTCCCCAAGGAGGGTCAGCAAGTCGGGTCCTGGACAGCAGGGAGGCTCCTTTGGCGATGGAAGGGCCACACTGGTGTCACTACGCTAGTGCCTGCACAGCTCAGCAGGATGTAGTCTTGTTTTGTGTTCACCACAATGGATACTGTGTGGAGCACTGACACTTTCCCCAAGTGGCTCTGGCTCTTGGTACAGGATATGCACAATAGTTGAATGCTATTTATACCTTAAGTAACTTGTAATTTCATATCCCACAGGCTTATGCCTTTCACCATATCCATCAAATCCAAAGAGAGTTGTTATGTACTTATGGAAATGTACTGTCATATACATGACATGTACCTGTGCATCCATGTTTCTTAGGCACTGCTAGCCCTGCAGAGGGCCTGGATGGCCTCCCTGCTCTTCTAGTCTCCCTTCAACTTTTCACACACTATGTGGGGTTGTGTGGCCACCTAGGACCAGTGTGTGCCCAGCCAGGTAACTTTGTTCCATCCCCAGCTCCTGAGGAAGCAGTATGCCACATGCTTTCCACAGGGTGCCTATGGTATTTTAAGGGATATGCTGCTTCTTGAAATGGAATTATATCATTAGTACTTGCTGGGATTAACTCTGACATTTGGCTTATCCATCCTTCCATCTCTTCTTCTTGCTCAAAGGCAGAGGGGTGATTTGATGAGCCCACCCACGTATAGCCACCCTATGTAGTAGTTTCTGTTCTGTTGCATTTTGAGCCTCCTTGCATGTGTGTATACATATTGCCTACATGAGTGTGTGCACATGTTTAGTCATGAGTATGCACATATATACATGTGCATGTATATATAAAAATGATGTTAGTGGGTGCCACACATTGTGCACTATGTGCTCACAAGTATGTGTATTTGCATGCATGTAGTATGTGCAGATATGTGATATATATGTGTGCTTATGACTATATGGGCATGGATGTACCTGTCTGTCAGTGTATGTTCATGTGTGCACACTCATGGAGTGCAGGGTTGACCACAGGATAGGATTTACATTATTACACTACTAAGAGTGGATTGGGAATATAACTCAGTGGCAGAGCACTTGCTTAGCATGTGCAAGTCCCTAGGTTCAGTATTCCTATCACAAGAAACAAATCAAAAACTCCTAAAGCAAATATTTCTAGTGAATCTCAGCATCCTGTGCCCTCAGTTACTGCTTCATGGAGCTGGTTCTCCTGTCTCTGGTCCTAGCTCTGGGGCTGGACAAGCTGTATGGGATTTCTACCCAGGTTTTCTGTGGTCTCAAAGTGTTCTGCTCACATAACATGCTTTCCCAAGGAAACCCTCCCCTGCCCCTATCTGGTTCCCTCACCATCCTGCAAAGTGTTTCCCTGATTCTATCCTGGCTCTAGGAGGCCCAGAGGGTCTCAAAGCAGAACTCATTGCAGGGCAAAAAGAAAACTATGCTTCTCCTAATGGACATTTCTTGATGCATCTGCAAAATCCTGAAGCTGCCTGGTTCCTTTCTTGGGACAGGTGCTATTTGTCACTGACCACATGCCCTTCATCACCAGGCAATTTGCTGATTCAATAATATTGTTTGTCATGTTGTATTTCACAATTGTAGCCTCTGGGAAGTGGGCTTTGTGTCTTGGGGTGGCCTATGTGAACAGTCAGCCTTGGTACTCATTAGCTGAGTGCCTGGCATGAAACAGAAGGGTCCTTCTGAGTCCTGCCCTTGGGATGACAACTTCTGCACCTGTGTGGGCTATGCAGCCTCTTACTCCCTGTGCTCTCTTCCTCTTACAGGTTGGTGGTTGGGGCCAGCTGTATCCTTTGCTAGTGTGTAGGTAGCCGTCCTGTGACATGGGCTTCTCCATGTCATGTTCTTCCTGACTGCACTCCCTCTTGATAGCCCCTTCACTTCCTTGGATTAGGCTTGCTGGGCTTTTTGGGGCAGAGGGCTTGTGCTCAGGGGACAGTTTGATGCTGACCTCTGTGGCCAGGGCTTCCTGGAAGTTCTTCCTGAACCACACACTGAGACAGCCAGCTATTTGGGGCAGCTGGACACTGCCATGAGGCAGCTAAGTAATCTCTCTTGAGAGCTGTTGGCTCTGGTCTCTTTTCCTTCAGAAGGAGCAGTCAACCAGCAGGATTAAGAGGAGCCTCAGGGGTCCCAGGGTCAGGATAGAGGATATCTGAGGGAAGATGAAAGCCCTGGAGCCCCCTCCACCTAACACCTTGAGAACACAAGTTATGGGCAGCAGTTTTGTGTCTTTTACCCACGAGGCTTTTCTCCCTGCAGCCCAGCTGGTAGTTGTGCTGACTCAACCAGTATGCAGATCCAGTCCTGGAGGCCAAGATTAAACTCCACAGCCAGGACAGGAGCACTATAGAGGCATGGGGCAGCCCATTCCAGATCACCAACACTATTGAGAGGGCTTGCTGGGTTAGCCCCCAGGCCCCAGCCCCCAGCTCTGCACATGAGACCTGGGGTAGAGCAGACCTGCAGCTAACAGCAGGAGTCTCCAATGGGACTCACAGGTTGGTAGGGGTATAGGCAACTTGATTGGGGTCCATAGGGGGCCCTTGCTCCTTTGCTCCTGAAGTCTTGATCTGTGAGTATTCCTTAGCCCATCACCTGCAGATGTAGCCCTGGAGTGTGCTGGCTTCCTCACAGGAATCGGCCTGGACACTACTGTCATGATGCGCAGCATCCCTCTTCGAGGCTTTGACCAGGTAAGGCTAGTGGCTCCAGCTCCCACCCTCTGGTGCTGTTCTCCCAGAGGTTTGAGCTCCCTTCTGCACACCTATGTCCCAGGCAGGTACAGGTGTGCCCTGAGAAGGTAGTCTCATGCCTCAGAAGCAGGCTCTTGAGTTGGAGGAGGACATTGTTTAGGAAATATGAAAACACACTTTCTGGAGCCCAGAAGAAAGGCTTGGGAGTGGAGTGTGCACAGCTGCATAGATGTGCTCTTACCAGGTCATATGGACATCTTTGGCATGTGTGTACTCCTGGCCCCAGACTCATGACCTGGTCACATCTTTAGGTTATCCCATTAGTGTGTAATAGGGATATGTCCCTAAAGCACCCCAAAGATGTCAGCTCCCCTTGGGTTCCAGGAGGTGGGGGTGTTACCTCCCTAAGGCCAGCTCCATGCAGGGAGAAGCAGGTGAGAGATTGGCCAGATACCAGATGAACATTGCCGGATGAGGCAGCCTATCCATCCACCACAAGTTAACATGAGACATACTTCAGCCAGGGTGAGCATACAGTTCTTGTGGGTCATGTGCCTGGCACATTCAGGAGCACTCAGCATAGCCTGGGAAGTTACTGTAGGCACATTCACCCTGCAGGGCCCCTCTTGCCCCAGGAACCAACTAATTAACCCCTTGCCCCAGGGGTCTGGACATCTGTGACTGCCACATGGCCAGCGTTCAGAGGCACTGCCTTATGTGCCTGAGCAGGTGCATGGGTGTTTGTCTGTCTTCATCCTCACCTTGTGTGCAGGTGCCCATGTGAACTGTGGGATAAGCTCCTGCTATTGGAGTGATGGAGATTTCTTTGTAACTAAAAACTCTTTAATGGGTCTGAGGAGATTGTGGAGTAAGTGCTTGCCTAGCAAGCACAGGGTCCTGAGTTCAATCCCTGGTACTGTCAAAAAAAAAAAAAAAAAAACGTCCTTCAATGAAAAGTCACCCATTAAAATCTAAGTCTGGAGAGGTCATTGTCAAGATGTCAAATTGTCTATGTTCCCTGCTGAAGAGGACCCATCATGGTCTGTGAAGTCCTGCTGCTGGGTTGTGGTTGCACCTCAGCTCAGAGGCCTAGAAAGGACATATCTGAAGGTAGGAGTCACACCCCAGTTCACTACCTCCCCACCCACTGCCCACTGCTTTAACTTGCAGACATCTCTCTGACCTGTGCAGTCATATGTGGCTTCATCCTAAAGCTATAGCACACAGCCATTACTCCCTTGGGGTATCCAACCTTAGTCCCTGCATTTAGGACATATTGTCTAGGCAGTCGCTGCACCCCTCTATGGTGGAGAGGATGTACCAGGCTGCAGCCAGAGGATTCCTGCACCCTGTGCAGCAGGGTGAAGATGAAGATGAAGATGAAGCCCGAGAAAAGAGGCCTACAGGGATGAGGGATGTGTTTAGGGAGGAGGCTCCCAAGCAGGAGCTCCAGGAAGGCATCACCTTGGCAGAGGGCCATGTGGCACTGGACCTGAGTCCCAGATGTCTGTGCCTTCAGGAATCCAGAGGATTTAAAGAGAAACAAGTATGTAGCATACCAGTTTCTCTGCTTGAGCAACCAGGACATTCCTGATGTGTAGGGCTCCCTGTATATGTGTCCAGAATAAGCCAACTCACCTGGGCAGCTGTCAGAGGATTTGGACCATGACTGTTTACTTCCTCCTGAAGAAACAACTGTGGCCAGTCTCACTACTAGCCTGTGTGACACCCTCCTACACACATAGTGTCCTAGGAAACTTGGCACTACCTACAGCCAGAGTGTAGGTACATGTCAGCCTTCTGGGCCAAAAGAGTAGAGCAGACAAGCTTTTCACTCCCAGTCTGCCCTTGTCTGCTGCTCCTCACTTCTCTGGGAGTAGAGTCTTCTGCTGGCTGTCTCAGCTCCCTGATAGCAACTAAAGCAAACTGGCCACACTCACTGTGGTTATATGGCGAGAAGGTCACCTGCATGGACCCAGGCAGAGTTCCTAGGTCAAGATGATTCTTTACCATTGGCTTCCAGAAAGGAGCCTGTAAACAAACACCTCTCAAAGTCTCAGCATCTAAGGCTTTGGGCCAGGAGGGTGTGAGTGCTCTCCCGGCTCAGCTTCCAGGATTCAGAGAGCATGAGGACCTGGAGGTGGGGCTGGTGGGTGCTCCAGTGGACAAACACCTCTTCAGACCTAACTAGCACCTTATCCTCATTGCATTTCCTCTTGTGCCTTGCAGCAAATGTCTTCTTTGGTCACAGAGTACATGGAGTCTCATGGCACCCATTTTTTAAGAGGCTGCACCCCATCCCACATCAGGAAGCTCCCCAGTGGTCAGCTCCAGGTCACCTGGGAAGATGGCATCTCTGGGAAAGAGGACACAGGCACCTTTGACACAGTCCTGTGGGCCATAGGTAAGGGTGCATCGAGCTATGCACATGCAATCTCTGGTCCTCTGGTAGGGCCAGCAGAACTTCTTTCTCTTATAACAGTACTCTTGCCACCACCATCCTGCTGGCTCCTGGACACATTGGTTGCCATCTGGTGTACCTCAAGTGCTTAGCAAAGGCCCAGAGGGACAGTGCCTCATACCTGGTTGTCCTAGAACACTGTGCCTTTTTTTTTTTTTTTTTCAACTGTGATGTTCCAAAAACACAAACCAGAGACCCAGATAGTGTCTGCAGTGTATGCTATCATTTAGGAAAGTCTAGTGAGTTCCTCTAGTTCACAAGGACTTTCAAGCTCAGGGACTGGTATTCAATCCCTGGTACCACATGCCACTCTGGCCCTGCACTCAGGCACACTGAGATAGCCACCAAAACTGGGAGTCATGGTTCATGCCTGTGATCCCAGTGCTGGGGAGGCTGAAAATAGGAGGATATTATGAATTTGAGCTGCATAGTGAGATCCTATACCATATATATATACATATATATATATATATATATATATATATATATATATGGTATATATATATGTATACATATATACCATATGGTATATATATATACCATATATATATGTATACATATATATACCATATATATATATATATATATATCCCAAATCAATGTTAAGGTTTTGGTGTGTAGATCCTATATAATTCCTACGAAGTTTAAGACTTGATTTTTTTTTCTTTAACAAGTTAAATGTTACACATTATAAATTCAAAACTGATCTTGTTTTGTTTTTGAGATGGGGTTCTCTATGTAGTCCAGGCTGCCCTTGAACTCATCCTTCCTCAGCCCCCCAAGTGCTAGGATTATAGGTATGGGTCACTATGCTCGACTTTAAACCACTTTGTTTTGTTTTAGTACTAGATATTGAACTCAGAGATTCTACCACTGAGCTATAGGCCCAGCCTTTTTATTTTGCAACAGGTTATTATCAAAGGTCCCAGGCTGGGTTTATACTTGAGATCCTCCTGTCATGAGCTACTGTACCAAGAAAGCTAATCATCTTTATTTTTATTTTTATTTGTATCATGGCCAGCTCAGCTATGCCAGGGATTGAACCACGGTCCCTGCAGTTGCCTAAGCTTGCCTAAGTAGGTGCTTTAAACCACTGAGCCATCTCACTAGCTCAGAAAGCTAATCATCTTTAACACAAAATTATATATAAGCTGGGTGTGGTGGTGCATGCCTATAATCCCAGCACTCTGAAGGTTGAGGCAGGAAGATTGCCATGAGTTCAAGGCTAGTCTGGACTATATAAGGGAATTTAAGGCCAGCCTATACTGTATAACAAGACACTATCTCAAAAACAAAAACAAACAACAACAAAACTACCAACAAAAAGATATAATTTTAAGCTTTTTTTTTTGTGTGGGACCAGGGTTCGAACTCATGACCTTGCACTTGCCCAGCAGGCACTTGTGCCTCGGAGCTATCTCCCCAGCCCCAATTTTAAGCTTTTGAAGCTGTGGTGACTTATGTCTGGGCACCTGGACTCTAGGAGGGAGCTGATGGGCATTGCTGAGCATGGGCAGAATCTGCAGCATAAAATATACATAACATAAAATTCACTTTTTGGAGTCAGGGGTTAGGGTGGTGGATGCTGGAACTGAACCTAAGGGCTTGCAGGTGCTTTACTACCAAGTTACATCCCATGCCCAGTTCACCATGTTAGCCACTAGGTGTCCAGAACAGTGATGTTAAGTACATTTGCATTGTATAGCCATCACAACCAGCCATCTCCAACACTTGTCATCATCTTCTTTTTTTTTTTTTTTTTGTCTTTTTTGAGACAGGATCTCGCTGTACAGTTCAGGCTGGCCTTGAGCTCAGTTTTGTAGCCCAGGCTGGTCTCGAACTCTCACAGATCCTCCTGCCTCAGCCTCCCGAGTGCAGGGATTACAGGCGTGCACCACCACGCCTGGCTCATCATCTTCAAACTGAAATGTCATCCTCATTTAAATAGGACTTCTCATTCCTCTTTCCCTTGGCTCCTGGCAGCTGCCATTCTGTTTGGTGTCTATGAATTTGATATCTCTAGGTACATCCTAAAATGGAGTCATGCAGCATTTGTCATTTTGTGCCTGGCCTCTTTTGCTTAGCATAATGTCTTTAAGATTTTTCCATGTTGTAGCCAGTGTCAGACTATCCTGAATAATTTTGTTTATGCACTCATCTGCTGATAGACACTTGGGTTACTTCCATCTTTTAATTGTTGTGACTAGTGCTTTTAGGAATATGCTTGTCTGTAAAGTAGGTATTTTTAATTTAAAAGATGATATAGGGACTGGGAGTGTGTTTTGGTGGTAAAGCACTTACCTGGCAAGTATGAAGCCCCTACATTTGATCCGTAACACTGGAAAACAAAACAAACAAACAAAAGACAGCATCTCCTTGCAGACATCCCTGCCCACTTGCACACCAGCACCTTCTGGTTTTCCTAACTGCCCTGTAAACTTGCATGTTGATGGGAGTGGGGTGTGTACGTGGGGGACGGGACACAACTGAGATATTGCTCCCTCCCAGTACCTCTGGCCTGGCTGTGGGTATTCCCAAGGTGAGGCTCCCAGAGGAGCAAGGCTGCATCATGGAACAATATGCTTCTGAAGGGCCCAGCAGGATGGCTCAGTGGTTTAAAGCGCCTGCTTAGGAAAGTTTAGGCGGCTGAGGGACTGTGGTTAGATCCCTGGCACCACATGCTGTGCCAGCCCTGCCCTCAGGGCAGGCTGAGCCAGCCATAAAAATAAACAAACAAAAGTTCTGAAACAAGAAAAAAAATAATTTTTTTTAAAAAAATGCTTCTGAAAAAACAAAACAGAAAACACCTATTCCTCCTGAGTTGTTCAGAGTATATGGAAATCTGAATGAAATAAAATCCTAGGACTCAGAGAGCAGATTGTATATGTGAAGATCTGCAATGCTCATAAGTGAATTTAGTGCTTTTAGTGAATTTTTTTAAATTTTTTTTTCTTGTTTCAGAACCTTTATTTGTTTATTCACTCATTTTTATGGCTGGCTCAGCCCACCCTGAGGGCTGGCGCAGCATGTGGTGCCGGGGATCGAACCGCGGTCCCTTGAAACCGCTCAAGCTTTCCCAAGCAGGCGCTTTAGACTGCTGAGCCATCCCGCCGGGCCACTTTTAGTGAATTTAGTTGACCAGTGATGACCAAAGAAAATGTTCTTAGGCTTGGGATATAGCTCACTGGCCCAGCACCTGCCTGGCAAGCATGAGATTCTGAGTTTGAGTCCCAGTACAAAAAAAAAAAAAAAAAAAAATCTTGGTGAAAGTAAATGTTAAGTAAGTTCATTATGAACAGTATGAAAGATTAAGATTAAGTAATATTTGGACCAAGAAGCATACTAATATTTATCTTAAACTCCATTCTAAATGGTGAGGTGACCAGTTTCTTCCTATATAACTGCTTGCCTATACTTCTGTCCCTTGACTTTTCATACCCCACTATGGGCACATACAGCCCTTTTCTTGCCTGTGGACTGAGGGGTGGGCCATGCAGCCAGATGCCATTGATGGTAGGGGCTCAGGGAGCCAGGGGCAGCACCTTAGGAAGGCCTCAAGTTCTCTCAACTTCCAGGCGGTCTCTAGCAGGAGACAAATAAGGCCCCTGCCTGGCAGAGTTGTCAGGGTACACACACACACCCTGCTGGGAGTCTGTTCTATTTTTTGTATTTTCAAAAAGAGCATCCCCCAGACGTCTGCTTGGCTTGATTGATGCAGGGGGTGGAAGCTTTTCGCAGCCCTTGGCCTTTGACCTTGCTTCCCGAGAGCTGTGGAGGGCTGTGGTTTCTGGCACGCCTTCTGGGTTGGGGGTGGGAGGTGGCACAGGCATGTGCTGACTTCGCTGCTCCCTCTGAGCCTCGTTTTGTAAACATTCAGGAGCCACTTCCCAGTTGAACAACTAGGAAGGTTTTCTGCTGGTTTGTACTGATAAGCCTTTAACTAAGCATTCTTCCTAATTGGCAATAAAGGTTGATCTACTCCAGGTGGTTAAAATATACCCTGTTGGGCACCACGTATTTCTCCTTGGATAGAGACTCTCAGACATTTAGGGCTGATTCTGAGTATGCTGTGCTTTAAGCTTTGATGGGCATTTTAAAAGAGAAGAGAGAGGATGCCCTTCTTGCCATCATGGACATATACTGAAGGGGCCTGCATCAGACCTGCTGGGCTGCCCATGTCCTGCAGCCAGTGGACCCTGGTATCATGTGGGTGCCCCAGCCTGGAAGCTGAAGGGAACGTCTTCCTCTTCCTTGCACAGCCTTGATCTCCACGTGGTGGATTAAACACATTAGCAGTTAAAGCAGTTAATTGCTGTGCAGGGGGCCCCCTCATTGTTTGTCTCTGAATCACCCGCCCACACCAGGTGTCTCAGATAATAGACTGGGAACTTCAGCAAGGAGGATTTCCTGTCTGCAGATGTGCCGATTACAGCGCTGAGTGAAGACAGTCAGCCTGCCCAGGCCGCCGCCGCAGGCTCAGATTCACCAGCAAGTTAACTAGTTGTGGCCTGAATCCACCACTATCTAGGACCTGGACCAGGATGGGTATCTCAACAGACACCCTCAGCATAGACATCTCTAAGTTATAGTTGAGCTTAGCTTTGGTTTTACCAAAGGGAGTTCCCTCTGGAGTGTAGCTTTGAAAACTTCCAACCTGAGCCATCATGTCCCTCTTGACATTCTGCGCCTCTCTAAATGGTTCTCTGTGCTTGTCTTAGAAAGATGAGGATGACTTTGGTGCATCAGTCCCAGGGCCACAGGTGTCCTACCTATGAGAGGAAGAGCCAGCATGAGGAGAGGCCTCACAGGCCCACAACCCTGTTCTTGCCATTGTTTTGGCCATCCTGAGTGCTGAGGAGGGCAGTGGGGCTGCCTAAGGTGCCTTCTTGGAACCACTAGTGAGATCATGTCTCACCCTCAGGCACGGAGGTCATTTCCTCTCTAAGCTTTGTCTTAGACAGCTCAATGCTGTTGTCCTATGTGTTACCCGCATCTGAGAGTTGAAACTGAGGGCAACCAGTGAGCCTGGGTTCTTGGACCTTGGAGCTTGGCCTGCCCATTTCCATCTGATCAACTTGTGGGGGGCCACCACATGAGTCATTCAGCTTTTCCCCACACAGCATGTGCCCTGGCTCATGGGGTACTCAAGGAGACCATAGTGGGGGCCCTCAGTGCCCAAGAGGAGCATGAATTAGCCAGGCGTGGGCTGAAGCTGGGGTTGCCTTCTAGCACTGCTTGCTTGCATTTATGTGGTGCCCTTCCTTGCTCAACTGTTTGGCCAATGGCCCATGAAAGGTCTGGACACTTGGACACTAGGAAGGAGCTGATGGGCATTGCTGAGCACGGGCAGAATATGGTCTGCAGAATCTCTCTTCTCCCCAGACCAAGCCCACCAGGGACCTCATAACTGTAGGTAGAAACCTGGGGCTCATTGAGGAACTATTCAAGCACAAATGAAGGTGGAACAGGAGAGGAAATTGGCTTTGCCTAGTGCTTCAAGGATCCTGCTAATGGGAAAGAGTCTGTCTTACCTTGGGGCTATTGTGTGTAGCTCGGTAGTATAGTGTGTGGCTTAGCATGTTGAAACTGTGGGTTTCATGCCTTCTCTCAAAAAAAAAAAAAAAAAAAAAAAGCCTTATAAATCTGGTTCTTGACTACAAAGCCATGAACCCCTCTGTGCCTGGTCCCAAGTGCCATGCTGGGATATACAAGTATTAGACCCAGCCTCATGGGCATGGCTGGCACTAGGAGCCCATGCCCTTTAGGACAGTCACCTAGGCTGCCTATGGAGGCCTGTGTGATGCTCTGCCTGCCTCACAGGGTGGCCACAGTGATAATGCTGTCATTCAGCCCCTCAACTTGTGGCATAGTACTTCTGGCTCTTTCTCTGTGCCTTTGCTGCTGCATCTGTCTGGATCACAGCCGCCCTCTTTCACCCTGCCTACTCCTGCTGGCACTTAAATCTCACCTCATTTCACGGGTTGTTCTTTCCTGATGGGAACATGTGCTCCAGGCCGCCATGAAATCAGAGGGTGTGCTCGTTTTCCCATCACAGATGAGAGAGGCTTGTGCTGCTGCACATGACCTGCTGTCTGTGTACCCGTGTCTCATAGAGAAGGTAGCAGTGACTGAAGACAGCCCTCTGGGTGGTTTTGGCCTGCAGCCTTCATTCAGACTTCTCCTTGGGGCAGGGCTGGCTGGGCAGGTATGATGTCCAGGCCACTCTGTGAAAGCAACAGTTGTTATCTCAATGTGATCTGAAGAGAGTTGGCCTTGCCTAGCTGATTTGAGGGTTCTTCAGGGCCCAGCTAATGGAGAAAAGGCTGTCTTACCTTGGGGCCATTGGAAAGTTGCATGGCTTGCCTGGGGAGGGCGGCAGCTCTGGCATCTGAGACTTTTGACACAGTGCTTCCTAACCATGTGCAACTACCACCAGCAGAGCCTATCCACACACACATCAGAGGAGCAAATAAGACATCCACGCAAATCTGGAATTATAATGCTCTCATTGTGTGCAGAAAATATGACAGAACATCATACATTGTTTACATAAAATTCTCATAGGGTAAGAAAATTAATGGAGATATCTTTCGATGAATGAGAAGGCAGGAATGAGCCAGTACAAAGAGGAAATACAGTTAATAAACATTTGGCTAAAATGGACTCGATTTTTTTTTTTTTTTTGTCTTTTTGAGACAGGGTTTCATTACGCAGCTCAGGCTGGCATTGAGCTTGCTTTTGTAGCTCAAGCTGATCTCAAACTTACATTGATGCTCCTGCCTCAGCCTCCCACGTGCTGCGATTACAGGGGTGCACCACCACACCTAGCCTGAACTTGATTTTATTAATCATCAAAGAAGTATAAATTAAAACATCATGAGAGGAAAGAACTATCCACTTTTTCCTATGTGAAGGTGCAGAGCCTAAGAATAAGCTGTCTTGGGATGAAACTCTTGCTACTTGCTGGGAAGCCCTCATCCTTTCTCTAACTATCCCTCCTCTGAGGAGGAACTAAACTGATATAGACAAAAGGGTACCCCTTGTACCCTCCTAATGGTGTCTAGGAAGCAGAGACTCAAGAGCGCCAAATGTCCCATCCGTGGAGAAAGCCATTCAGAAGCACTGTGTACACACTATGCTGTGTGCTCTAGAGCTGAAGCCATGGGACAGAGCAGAGAACACAAAGGGTTACAAAGGGTCTGGAACTGTTGGCCTCAGATACAGCTGGGACTAGGAAGTCTCTGAGCACAGTGCAGTGACAGATAGGGAATCCCTTCTTCTTGCAGTTGCCTAAGTAAGATGGCCTTTATCTTTATCTTTACTTTTATTTTTTTTAAGATGTGCTTTATTTATTTATTTATTTATTTACTTACTTACTTACTTACTTACTTACTTACTATGGCTGGCTCAGCTGCCCTGGGGGTGGGGCTGGCACAGCATGTGGTGCTGGGGATCGAACCTCAGTCTCTGTGGTTGCCTAAGCTTTGCTAAGCAGGTGCTGTAGACCCCTGAGCTATCTCACAGGCCCCAAGATGGCCTTTATATTTGCCTAAAACAAGAAGGAAATGGTTAGGGCTTGGTTCACCTGTACCTTGCTTTCTATACCATATTGGTACCATTGGGCCTAGGCCCAAGTGGCTGGAGCCACCCATTTATGTGGCTAGCTCTTAGGTCTCCATCTTCCTTTGGCACTTCAAACCCTAGCCTAGTGGGTGCCTATCAAACCTGGGAGGGTCTCCAGCACCAGGAGGAAGATTTGACTTTGCTCTGAGCATGAGAGAATTTGGGTTTTAAGGTGTGCCCAGGATCATGGTCCCCATTCTGCCTCCTCCGTGGCTACTGCTTGGGTCCTTTGCTCAATTAGGCTTATGGTGGGGGCTCAGGCTTCATTATGTCCTAACTGGCAGGGCCTGTCAGAGCTGCAGGATGTAGTTCCATGATACAGAACACCATGGTAGTGCTGGCCACAGGAACCAAAGTCTGCTAGCACAGCTTCCAAACCCTGACACACCCACAGCTGCCTTTCTTGGCTGGACTTCACTGTCTTTGGTGGCTCATCCCTTCTTTCCTTTCCCATTCAGAAGCAGTCACCAGATACCTACTACATATGCCACACTGTCCAGTCCACATCCATCCATCCATCCATCCATTTGTTTTTATATTAGTGGCTTGACTGACATTCTTACATTTTCCCCAAATATGTATGCACAATCTGTCTGCCAAACTCCTAACTTCGAGATGGCCATGGAGACCACTTAGTTCCATGCTTATATCACCTCCCATAACTACTTCTAAATTCATAAATAATGATGTTTCCATCAACAGTGGGCCAAATATTCAACCATGGTTCCTTGTTATGGTTTATGTCTAGTTATCCCCCCAAAGCCTCATGCAGTCATGGGTGGGGACTTCTATAGATTGAGACTTGATCCATGATCCACTGGGATTATGTGATTTAGTACTGATCTAGAGTTTGAGACTTGATCCATGATCCCTGGGATTATATGTTTTAAGTACTTCTGGGATTATGTGTGTAGCCTAAGGCAGATAGGCTAAGGCAGAGAGCCTGATGTAATTTAAAAAGAGACACAGAAAGAGACTTGCACTGTTGCTCTCTGGTCCCTTGATTGTTCCATTGCCCCTGTTGCCATTGTTGCTGTTTTTGCCACCATGAACTGAATGCTTTCTGCTTTGTTCCACTCAGCCTTGGGCCAGCTGAGTATGGACTGAAACCTCCAGTAACTGTGAGCTAATAAACCTTTCCTTCCTTCATTTTGAGTATCAAGTATTTGTCCCAGCAACAAGAGAAGAGTAACTAAGACAGTCCTCATAAGATTGTAACTGAGTTGAAATATTCTTATCCTATATTGATGTCTTGGTAGCCATTATAATATTGTAGCACAACAGTTATTTACATATTTACACATTTACAACATTATGATGTCAGTAGAAACAAACCTACTTGAGCACACAAATGTTTACCACTGTGTTACAGTTGCCTATGGTACTCAGAGTAATAACATTATAAAGTATAGTATGTATGCTATGTGGATTTGCATAAGTAGTGTGTAATGCTTACATAATGATGAAATTACCTAACAACATATTAAGCTTCACATAACTGTATTTTTCTTTCTTTAGACATTAGTACTGGAGTTGGTTGAAGGACCTACAAAGTCCATAGTTACCATGAGGAACATGAAGAGGTGCTGTTAGCCTCTAGGGAAAAACAGACAAGCAGGAGAAAGTGTGGATATAGCATGCAGGACAGTCTGCTGGCCATTAGCTTTGCCACTTGACTCTACAGTGCCGTCCTAGAGCAGTCACCAGGGTGGCAGGCTTAGGGAAGAGTCCAGGCTCACAGAGACCTTCACCCCCTCCTGTGTACTTCAGTCCTGCCCACATGGCTCCAGTTCCTTCCTCAGATGCAGCTTTGCACCTCCCACGTCTAGGCTGATCCTGACTGGTGCCAGCCTGCCTAGCATCAGGATCCTGTGGCTGAGTAGCGCCAAGGAGCTGGAGCCAGCCTCCTGCAAACTTGAGTGGCTTGGCTTAGCGGAGCCTCTGTGTTTTGACGTCTTGCTGTAGGCAGCAGCTGGAGACTTAAGATTTCCTTTTCATGGGGCTTCATCTTCCAGATGTTCAGGTGGGCGCCACCCACTTCCTGGCTGCTGCTCAATGAACTCTGGTTTGTCCAAGCCACCAAGAGCTGTGGGAACTATGCCTTTAACACCAGATCACCTTTGTCATTGAGGAAACCACTTTGAGCCCCTGCAAGCTGAGAATCCCCTGGATTCAAGGCAAAATGACTTCCACTGACAGCTGACAGCATAAATGATGAGGTCTGAATGCTGCCCACTCAGCAGGGTCACAGTTGTATGGAGCCTGGCAGGAGGCAGCCATGCTTACACCACCAGGGACTGCCCAAGCCCTGCCCTCCTGGCCTTTGCACCCAAAAGCAAGATAGGCTTCATTTGTACATAAGGATGTGTGCAGTGAGGTTCAGAGACTGCCTCAAAGCCCAACTCCTATTAACACTGAAGGCTCAAAGCTGGGCTGTTTTCTCAGCAGCCACTGGGGGCATATGGGAGAGGACGAGTCCAAGCCTGCAGTGTAAAGCAGCTAGGAGACCTAGCTGCCTGCCCTCACTTGTGCTAGAGCCTGGCAAGGGGCTACAGATACAGAACCTAAGATCCTGCCCAGGATGTGAGCATACGCATTCTTTCTGCTGGCCCTAGGATGGCTACTACCTACATAGCATATTTTGGATCATATTGTTATATTCTGGGGAGACATGGCTGTAGCCTGTCCATGCAAATAATCTGTTATCAGGAGACAAATGTTACACAAAGAAGCCAGGTGTGGTGGTGCACGCCTGTAATCCCAGCACTTGGGAGGCTGAGGCACAAGGATCGGTGCGAGTTTGAGACCAGCCTGGGCTACAAAAGTGAGCTCAAGGACAGCCTGAACTGCAGAGCAAGACCCTGTTTCAAAAAAAAAAAAAAAAAAAAATCTATCTATCTATCTATCTATCTATCTATAATATAAAAACTAATGTGATGCAAAGAGCCTGCCTGCATGAGTGCAGCATAGAGGGTGGCAAGTGCTTCAGAGGAGATTTAGGAGCTGGGAGAGTGGAAGAGCCCCATACAGAAAGGGTCATGCAGGGAATGCAAGCAGTCAGCTCTCCTGGGACTCCATGTAGATCCCATGCCCTGGAATGCATGTTTGGTCAAGGAGCTTGCATAGCACTGTGACAGAGCCACTGCTCCTGTAAGCACCCTGGATGACAGGTGATGGGTATCTTCCCTCTGGGGCACACTGCCTTCCATGCTGCATGCCCCTTCCCGTGACACTGTCTTTAATCATACTCTGTTCCATGTACGAGCCACTTAGGCCATGTAGAGCCTTGTCCTAGGGGCAGGAGGTGCTTAGAGATCCTAATTAGGGGTCAGGTCATTTCTGTTGCTAGACTACCCCACAGTCAGAGCTCAGAACTTCATATTTTAGAAACAACATAATTTCCAGTCAAATTTGACATCAGGATTTTTTTTCCTTCCCATTTCTGGGATTGGAAGCCAGGACCTCATTGTGGACTACCAGGCAGTAGTGTCCCACTATGCTATGTTCTCAGCCCTTCTGGGTTAAACAGACCTTTCTGTAGCTTTTAATCTTTTTATTAGGATATAATCTTTTGAGGATGCACCATGAAAATATGACTTCTCTAGTTTCTTTGGTGGTGGCCAGCCCACACATCTATGGGCTCACATCCATGGAATCAGCCAACCACAGGTGAAAACTATTTTTTTAAATTTCCCTGTAGGGGCTGGGGAGATAGCTCAGCAGCATAAGTGCCCACCTGACAAGTGCAAGGTCCCAAGTTTGATACCTGGTACCGTACAACAAAACTTCCTGTACTGAATATGTACAGGCTATTTTTTGTCATCATTCCTTAATACAGTGCACCAACTAGCTAAACTTGGAGTTGTATTGTGTATTATAAGTAAATTAGATATGATTTAAAATACATTAGAAGATGTTGGTAGGTTGTGTGCAGATACTCTGCTGTTTTGTAGAAGGCACTTGAGCATCTGTGGATTTTGAGGCCCTGGCAGAGCAAAGGGGTCCTAGAATCACTCCATGGAGGATGCTGGGGTGGAGGGACTGTGGTGATCTTTTTTATGTGGTCTATTGTCAACTTCATGTGCAGTTAGGCTCACTTGTTCTAGGTTGTTTACGTGGCTAGAAATTATTTCTTATGTTAATCTAATTTTATTTCTTGAATATATAAACTATGTATAGGAAACAAAAAAGTCACAAGATTTGTTTGACCAGTCTTGTTTGCACTGCTGTCCTTATGTCCTCTTTTCTCCTGTTCTATAGAATACCACTTCTTTCTTTTCATTGATTCCTTCTGTGAATCTGTGTAGATGTGTACATATGTATGTGCACGCATGTGTGTGCACACTCATGTACATCTCCTCATCCTCACAGGAGGGCAGCATGCTCCACACATTCTCTGCCTGCCTGTCCTACTCTGCCCCATAGCTACCTTGAGTCATGATAAAGAGTTGTCTTCCAAGACTGTGGCCCGTGAGACAGGTTCAGGGAGTCTCCCTGAGAGCCTGATGCTTTGTCTTGTCTGGTTCCAGTATCTGTCCCTATTATAGACGAGGTCACTGTCGTTCACAGAGAAAGGTGTGTCTGGGGTCTCTTGTGCATAGATGGCAGGAGATGTTGGCTCTGTGGCATATAGCACTGCTGCTCCAGACCAATGACTATACCAAGCCGAGAGTCCAGGAAAGGTCAGGGCCCAAGACCAGGAAGCATAGTTCACGGTTAGGGCCTGTAGCATGACTTCCTATGTGTTGTGAGCCAGAGCCTGAGGCAGTCTGGCAGGGAGGGAAGAAGCCAACTAGACAGGCCTGGGTGAGCAGGGCCCAGCAATGAGGAGAGTGACTGGCCAGCAATGAGCTTCAGTGCCCAGACTGGCTCATGAATTGCCCAAGGCCTCCCCCAGCTGGCAGCGAGACAGCTCAGCAATGTCTTGTTTGATTCATGATGGTGTTGGTCCTTTGGGCATAACCTGTACCCCCACTAAGGCTCTGGGGACCAGCCTTCCTCTGCATTGTCAGGAAAAAAAAAAAGGGGGACAACCTCCTTTTATTAAAACCACAGGAAAAAGCCGGGCGTGGTGGCTCACGCCTGTAATCCCAGCACTTGGGAGGCTGAGGCAGGAGGATTGGTGCGAGTTCGAGACCAGCCTGGGCTACAAAAGTGAGCTCAAGGCCAGCCTCAACTGCATAGCGAGACCCTGTCTCAAAAAGACAATAAATAAATAAATAAATAAATAAATAAATAAATAAAAATAAAACCACAGGAAAGAAGGACTGGGGAGATAGCTTGGCAGCATAAGTGCCTGCCTGGAAAGCTCAAGGACCTGAAGTCAATCCCTGGTACCCCATGCCATGCTAGGGAGGCTGAGACAGGAGGATCACCAAGTCTCAATTATGTAGTAAGGCCCTATATCAAAAAATAAATAGGGGAGGCTGAAAACAGAAGGATCACTATAAGTCTGAAGTATGTAGTGAGATCCTGTACAAAATACAAAATAAAAAATATAGAAAAATTAAAATTTTTTTTAATTTTAAATTTTTAAAAAATAATAAATGAAAACAGCAGGAATAAAAAAGTAGGTTTCATGTGGACAAAGGACATATGCAGGTGGGACATATAACCAAAGGTGCCTATGGTCAGTGTCAGCCAGTTGGCTGGGCAAAGGCCTGGGATGGCAGCCACTGTTGGCCCTGCTGCCTGGGTTCATGAGATTTTTCATGCACCTTTGGTAGAAAGAGACACACAGGGCCTACTTGAGTGGGGAGCCAAACGCCAGAACTAACATCAGCTTGAGTGTAGCTTTGGACTTGGCTGGCTGGCTGGCTGCCTTAGTCCAGATGGGGAGGACACCATCCAGAGCCAGGAGATGTCCCTCTGAGGAGGACTGAGTCTGTGGTGCTCATTGCCTGCTGCTCTTGGGCTGAGGTATAGAGGGTGCAGTGAGGACAGACAGCACCACTCCATGATCCAAGGAGGGGCAAGTCTCTGGATGAAGTTAGTACCAAAGCCACTATGCTGGTGTTTATGGTGTTGTTGGGCCTCGGCCCACAGAGACTTCTAGAGTCCTGTGCCTATTGCTCTGATGTTGGTCAGCAGCTGGGTTGGCAAGCACCTGTTACTTCCCTGTGTGCTGGAAAGCAGTGCCTGAGAAGTATTTCTTCTTCAGTGAGTGCCAGCCCACCATGGGTATCCGTGTGCTAGTTGTGTCACTTGGTGAATGTTCATTCCAGATACCTTCCACCCCTGCTGGGGCAAGGATGCTACTTTGAGAGGAGAGGAGCCCCCAGTACCATCTGCACTTTACCTTTTCACTGTTTCTCAGTGATCATTCTGAGAAATATTTTAATATTTTTCTCAAAGTTTTCCTATGTTGCCTAATCTGGCCTTGAACTCCAGGGCTCTCAAGTGATCCTTCTGCCTCAGCAGGCATGTGCCTAGATGCATAAGTACAAGGTCCTTTTTTTTTTTCCTGACAATGCTGAGGAATGCTGGTCCCATACTAGGGATTAAACTCAAGGCCTTCGTACTGAGCTTCATTTGCATCTTTTCAATTTTTTAAAATTTTGAGATGGGGTCTCAGTTGCCCACAGTGGGCTTGAACTTACCATCTTCCTGCCTCAACCTCTCTGTGTGAGGGAGGCTGGTATAAGCATATACCTCCAGGCCCAGGTTGAAATGATGTAAAGAAACTTCAGATGTTTCAGGTGAAAGGAACCACTGATAGGCCTATTAGCTCAACTGGTGAGAGCATGGTATTAAATAAAAGGATCGTAGGTCAAAACCACTGAAGAAACTTTCAGCTGTCTTTCTTTTCTTTAGGTCGAGTCCCAGAAACCAGAAGTCTGAACCTAGAGAAGGCAGGAGTGAATACCAACCCCAAGAATCAAAAGATTCTCGTGGACTCCCAGGAGGCGACCTCTGTCCCTCACATCTATGCTATTGGAGATGTTGCTGAGGTATAGCTGGTATCTGCCTGGCTAGCCCTGGTGGCCTGGACTGCTTACCCTCACCCACCACTCACTACCCCAGCTAGGCCTAGGGTAGCACATACCCTGTGGAAAGAGATTCTTCTTTCTTCAAACACAGAAGTACTGAACTGGACCCCAGGGGTGCATTCTGGGAAGGATTGGGCAATACACTGCTCTTTCCTTTTTTTAAAGGATTGGTATAGAACAGCTTTAAAGATGGTTATAGGTGCCAGACATGGTGGCACATGCCTGTAATCCCAGCATGTAAGAGGCAGAGATGGGAGGATCACCAGGAGTTCAAGGCTATCCTGGGCTACATAATGAATTAAAGGACAGCCTGGCTGCCTAGGAGAACCTTGTCTCAAAAAAAAAAAAAAAAAAAAAAAAGCTGTAAGCACAATTAGCTGAATCTTATAGATGTTGTTCCTGGGCCAGCCTTGGCCATCATCCTGTCCTGCAAGGGAGAAAGAACAGTCCCCAGCCCATGCTATCCTCCTCCCCACAGTTTACCCTCTGAGCTGCAGGCAGGTTCAGCCTCATCCTGGTGAGGCTGTGTGTGGGATGAGGCCTCTGCTGCCTGAGTTCCTGTGGAGTGGGGACCAATTCCCTTGTTTCCTGGATGGGGAACTCAACCTGGGAGTGGCCCAAAGGCTCTGCAGTTTGCCCCCTCTTACCAGGCCTGTAGTGGAAGCCATTTCCCTGCTCTTCCTCCCTTGGACAGTGGAGGTCAGAGCACCCCTAAGTGAGGCCCTAGTGGCTGCTCCCACTGCTTTGGAGGCATCAAGGCCTCATCCCTGTCCTTCATGGGTCCCTAGCAAGAGACCTGAGTAAGTGGTCCCCACGATGTCAGGAATAAATTGATTGTCCTGCATGTTCCTAGTGTATCCTAGGGAAAGTGACTCAGGGGCCTACAGCCAAACAAGCCCAAAGGTGCTTCCTGCGTCCCCAGACTGTTATCTCAGTGGTGAGACCTGCGCATGTCACTTATGTGTGTGTTATCCTGGGGCTATCATTACGAATAACAACAAACTTAGAATAATAGAAACTTACTCCCTTATTCATTTTTTTCCCCTTATTCATATAAAGAGCAAAAAATTGGAATTCAGGACTCCATTCCCTCCAGTCCCTCTATAGAAGCCTCTTTCCTGGCTCTTCTGCTTTTTGTTTGTTTGTTTGTTTGTTTGGGTTTTGTGTGTGTGTTTTGTTTTGTTTTTAGTTTTGTTTTGAGGCTAGGCCTCACTGTGTAGTGCAGGCTGGCCCTGAACTCACTGTGCAGCCCGGGCTAATCTCAAACTCCTGATGTTCTTCCTGCTTCGGCCTCCTGAATGCTGGAATTACAGGTGTGCCCTGCCATACCTGGCTTCCTTCAACTTCAGTGGGACCAGACATTCCTCAGATCCTAGCTATATCATGAGTCTCTGTCTTGTTATCACATGACTGTCTCCCTGTGTGTCTTTGTGCCCTTATTTGTCTCTGACACTTGGTCTTTCCTCACCCTGATCCACTATAACCTTAGTTATATCTGCAAAAACTGTATTTTCAGTAAGGCCACTTTCTGAGATTCCAGGTAGACATGATTTTTAGAAGGGCTCACCCCATTATGGTAATGTCCATCTACCCAGCAGGTAGTACTTGAGCACCTACTGGGTATTAGCACTTTCTAAGGACTAAAAAAGCTGCAGGAAAATTCCTCACCCACATGGAGGTGCCTCTTGCTAAGGGTTACAGAGGACAATGATCCCTGGACTATTTTAAGTGTCAGGAGATACAGCAGCCTCATCAAAGACAGTCATGTCTCAAGAGAGTGTAAGCACTGTGCTGTCCTGCTTCCCATGGTTTTCTCTAGAACCCACTTTGAGAAATTCCAGGAGGAGCCTAGGCTGAGTGGGAACCAGTGTCCAAGACCAGTAGGTAGCTGATGTAACCTAGGCTGAGGATGTACCCTGTCCTGCCCTTGGGCCTTCTGTCTGGCTCTGCAGGATTACACCAGGCTAGGGGAAAGTATGGCCACACATGGAGACAGCCCAGGGCAGAGGGTTGTGCAGGGCTAGGGCTTCCTTTTGCTCCCCTGGAGCCAGACAGCCTATGTGACGTGAGTCAGTCCACAGATAGCAGGACCCACAAGGATCCCTCTTACTGGGCAGCACAGCCCCAGTGTACCAGAAGGACCACCCACTGGCTGTGGCCTGTGTGCACATGTGAGGCATTAGTCACCACACAGATGCCATCAGGACCCCTTCCCTGCTCAGGAAGAGGTGTGCAGGTCACAGGACTCAGACACCTACGTCTGCCAGATTCCACCTCAGCAGTTTCAAGATGTTCCACATGGAGAAGACTATAGGGACAGAGCCTGGACCCTGCCCTGCTGGGTTGTGTTTGACTCTTCTCCCCTATCCCCAGGGATGGCTTCACACCTAGACTGTCCTATACCACTAGCTGATTTAGCTGGGCAAGTGCAGCTGGTTGGCCTCTGCCTATGATCAGTGTGGACATGGTGGCCCCTGACTATAGTTATCTGTTGCATCTGTGAGTGAAGCACCTTAAAATAGAACTTGTGTCCTTGCCAGCAGAGCACCATGTACATCTCCGTGCACCTAGGAAGGCTCCCTTATGCCCATGAGATAAAGTTCCTTCAGCTGCATAAACGCACAGCCTTCAGGCTTGAAGGCCTCCAGCAGCCTGGTCGAAATGGCAATATTTCAGACTGTGTTGTCAGAAATATGTGGCACAAAAAAGGCATTCTTTATTAAAAAAAAAAAAAAAAGAAGAAGAAGAAAGCAAAAGAAATCCATACAGTTAGAAAGGTCAACCTGAGCAGTGCAGAGTTAACATACATTGCCAGGCTAGAGCCTGGGAAGAACAGGGTGAGGGTGGGGGTCAGGGGCCATTGTTTAATGAGATATTGTGTGCAGTGTACATGGTGGTTTCCGCAGTCAGGCCTGGTGGAATGTGCGGACTGCTTCCCTAAATTATCTCTGCAGATCTCTGTTCATTTTTGGAATGCCAAACAACATCTGCATTTCCTGTTGCAGAGGTGATTGGCAGCTGGTCTCAGGATGATGTGTGCAGGAACACTTGAAGCAGAGAGCGTGCTGGGATGGAAGGGTCTCCCACTGAGTAACACTGTGATTTGGGATTTGTCATGGGCTATGATATCCACTTTAAGCTGTGTCAGGAGAACATGAAATACTTGGGCCTGTTTTAACCAGAATCCCAGTGAATAGAAGTGGTAGAGAGGTTCCCTTCTGAGCTTTGTAGGGGGACAGCCCTCTTGAATTCATCAACAATGAGAAAGGGCTTGAGAGAGAAGCCTTGATTGACTGAAGGTGGCAAGGCTGGAGTCATTGGCAGCTCATTTTGTCTTTCAGAGAAGGGAATCAGAGCTACAGGCATCTCCTCAGAGCAGGGTTTGGGGAAGGCCAGCGCTGAGGGCCTTGGAATGCTATACCTCTCACCTGGGAAGAATTGCCCTTGAGTGGGAAAAGTTTTCTGCTAGTCACAGCTCTACATAGTGTTTGGGTTCTCAGTAAGGCACTTCCTACTAGAAAGGTGATAAGTGGTGGTAGTTAGCAGTTGCCCTGTCTCCTTTAGTTATGTGCTAAGATAACCCCTACTTCCTTCTATCAGGGGCGACCTGAGCTGACACCTACAGCCATCATGGCTGGAAGGCTCCTGGCCCAGCGGCTCTTTGGGCAGTCCTCAGACCTGATGGAGTATAACAATGTAAGTTTTCTTAAAGAACTTCCTGTCCTTCCTGGAAAAGGCTGAGGCTGGTTGTCTTTGGGAGCAGGGTATATGTATGCTGCATATGGAGGGTGTGTGTGTGTGTGAGTGTTTTGTACTCGTGTGCACATGCTTGCAGGTGTGTGTTTGTGCATGTATGTGTATAAGCAGGTATGTATGGTTTATATAGAATCTAACCCAGGAAAAGCATGGCTGGACCCCAGGATCCTATGTTTGTTTATTTATTTATTTTTATGGCCTGCTCAGCCTGCCCTGAGGGCAGGGCTGGCGCAGCATGTGGTGCTGGGGATCGAACCTCAGTCCCTGCAGCCGTCCAAGCTTTCCTAAGCAGGCGCTTTAGACCACTGAGCCATCCTGCCCAGCCCTCCCAGGATCCTATGAAGAGACTTTTCTAGTTTGAGGAGCCTATGATGCATATTTGATTCTGAGCCTGCTTCTAGGTTCCCACGACTGTGTTCACTCCACTGGAGTATGGCTGTGTGGGACTGTCAGAAGAGGAAGCTGTGGCCCGCCATGGACAGGAGAATATTGAGGTAGGGTCAGAAGAGCATGGTACCTGTGTGCCCTATGGATGGCTTCCCTCAGCTGGAAGTCCTATGAGCAGGGCTATCTATTCCTGCTTCCCTAGGGCACAGCCTGGCAGGGCAGCATATGGAGCACTGGGATGATGGTGTTGGTGCAATGGGACTCTCTCCATCGAGCCCATGCAACACAGAACAGGTGTATTGGAGGGCAGTTCCAGAAACAAGACAGGCAGAGGCCTCTGGCAGTTTTGTGTATGGCCACGCCTTGGCTTCCACCTCTATGGCTGTCTGCTGCCCATGTCATGGCTGAAGAAGACCCCTGGCCACCTCATTCTGCAGCCCCACAGTTCAGCAGCTCCAGACCTACCTCTAGCTATACTATGGGCGTGCCCAGTGCCACATGGTTCCCCACCGTGGTACTGTCCTTTCCCTGTCAGAATCTTAAGGCATGCAAATACCAGCCCACTTCACATACAAAGTACTTATCTCAGAAGGCCATACCTGCCCCACAGGGGCATGTGTCTATCTCAACCTGTAATTCCTCCTCTTGATATCCTTTAAATTTTGCCTGCCATCCACCACCCCACTTCCACCCCCAGTCCCCACTGGCTCATCCTCTCCTACCAGAAACTGTACCTTTCTAAGACACCTCTGGGGACTCTAGCAAATACATCACACTCTGCCCTAATCTGAGTTCCAGTGTTCTTCCCAAATTCTTCTAGTCCCTGTAGAAATAGATGGCATTTACCTCATGGAAGGGGGTTTTTATTGGGCAAGGTTGCTCTTTGGTGTTTGGCCCCAGGCAAGCAGGCTGTTGCCCTCAGGTGGTGGCAGACTGTACTCAAGTGGATTAAAGGGAAGCCAAGAGGCTTTAAAACCTGCCATGCTACAGACACGGGTTTTTGGAGCAGTTTCATCTTCTTACTATAGCAGCTTGCAGGTGGTGAGGGAAACTAGACTCCATGTAGCTGGGGCAGGGGAGCCTATGCCCTTTGGAAATGAGTCATGAGGCTCCAGGGCCTGCCCCTTCTACTGCACCTCAGGCCCTTCCATCACTAGGACAGGCCTGACAGGTTAGCCTTCTTTGTAGCACTTTATTTGCTATTTTTGTTTGATTCATCATAAGTACCATGGGACATATGTTCATGGCATTTATAATGTTTTATGTTTCACATTGTTGAATGGCCAAATACCCTTTGTTTGTTTTCTTTTCAGATCTGTCTTGCTTAGAACAATATTCTCTGAAGCTCTATTAATTAATAATGGCTGTACAGCACATGTGAGGGCTCTGCTCATTTTTTAACCCAGCCACAGCCCCAAATGCTCTGTCAAGTTCTCCATGGGTGCTGAAAACCCTTGTCCAACAGCTCCAGTGTGGCCAGGACCTGCCCTGCCCCTTGATCACCCTGTACCAGCCCCCACCTCTTCTTCTTCCTCCTCCTCCCTGAAGGTAGGGACTAGCCAATGCTGAGGTGCCCAAGGGAGGCTAGATAGCTGCCCCCAGCCCATTTTTGCCCACATGGGTGGGCTGGACCTTCCTGACACAGGTCACAGCCTGTGATCAGCCTATAGTGGTCACAGGGGTCTGTGTCTACCCCATGTGTGTCCCTCAGGGGGTGCTCTATTGCTTGGCTCAAGCCATGGGCCCTGTAACACTTCATGGCATTAACACTTGGGCAGCCTGGTGCCTACTCTCTTGCTGTAGTTCACAGCAGGAAAACGATTATCCTGCAGACTTGGTAGCTCAAGATGCTGGTTATCCCATGGGAGAGGAGGACACTCTGCAGTGGTTGAGCTGTGTCCTGGGCCCAGACAACATGTTCTGGCCAAGTGGGTGGTTCTATGTCCCTGAGAAGGCATAGTTTCTCTACTCTTTCCATTAGGGCTATAAAATGCCCACAGGATGGTTTTTGCTATAGTCACCATTCTAGGAATTGGTGTTTTGTCAACCAGGTTTACCATGCATATTACAAACCTCTGGAGTTCACAGTGGCTGAACGAGACGCATCCCAGTGTTACATAAAGGTGAGTATCCCTGGTGGCCTAAAGCTAGGTATGCCAGTATGAGAGGAAAGAGCAAAAGAGCCAGCAACGGGGGTGGGGAGTTCTGTGCTATCCCAGAGCAGAGCATCATGAACATCCAAGGGCCACTCATGCCCATAGGCCAAGGCCTCTGAGGTGAGTCATAGCTAGGTCCCTTGTGGCTGGGCTCTGGCTGAGACTCTGTGGCTTTCAGATGGTGTGCCTGAAGGAGCCCCCACAGCTGGTACTGGGCCTGCATTTCCTCGGTCCCAACGCTGGTGAAGTTACTCAAGGATTTGCTCTGGGGATCAAGTAAGTCGGCAGGAATGTGGACTGCTCTGCAATGTTCAGCTGGTGTCCCTCCAAGTGACATCCTCCAAGGGATGGCAACATGACAGCAAAAGTCCACTGTGGCCTCATGTATGTTTGCTACAGAGATTCATCAGGCTCTCCTCAGTGTGGCAGGTTCTACTTGAAGGAGGAAGCTTTCTTCTCCAACCCATGGGCTCAAGCCAGAGCCATGCAGCCTGTTCTGTGACTGCTTCCTAGGAGTTCACTGTGGTCCAGGGTCACTATTTGGGTCTCTTCTGCATGGCCAGAACAAGCAGGCTTGGGTCCTCACTTGCCAGCACTGTCATGAACAAGATCTGAGTCTCAAATGTACAAGGAGAGAATGACTCAGAACTGCTGAGCATTTTCTAGAGCTTGGGTTGTTGTCTGAGTCCTGGCTAAGACCATGTGGATTTTGTCTGTTTATGGTGCTGGGAATGGATTTCAAGGCCTCCTGCATGCTAGGCCATTGCCGTGTTGCTGAGCCACACCCTAACCTTTCAGGCTGTGTTTTGGGGATCCCAAGGCCTATAGAGACCATGAGATGGCTCATGAATTGGAGGCTGGGAGGTCATGTGTGACATTTCACAAAGGAGACTGGGCCTAGCACTTCAGAGGCAGAAGGACCATACTGTAAACAAAGCAGAGAGGATGCAGGGAGGGGCTGACCCAAGGAGGAAAGCATATAGACAGCTGGGGTCCCTAGTGTGCTGGGCCATGTGAGCCTTCCTCATGGAGATAGGGAGTCTGGGGATAGCAAAGGGAAGGGAGAGGACCAGGGCAGAGGAGTAGTACCTGTATGATGAGGGGCTCCCTGCAGGCAAGATGGAGGGACTGGGTCAGCTCCCCTGGGAATCCAGTCCTCCCCACTGGGTACCTTGGAACCATAGATGAGGCCACCTGTATCATGGCACAGCAAGCCTCAGGCCCACAAAGCCCTGTACACATGGACATAGGACAATGGCTGGGTTATGGAGAACAGGTTCTTCCAGGAGATGGACCTCAGAAGTTAATGGGGAGAGCTGGGTCCAAGGTGGGTTTGTGTTCTGAACATGCATCTATGTCCCTAAGCCGCAGAGCAGTTTGTGGCAGGGCTGTCATTTGAAAGTTCAGTCCAGAGTGACCATTAGATGGAACCCTATAAGCCCACAGTAGTCTGTTCCCAGGGTCCTGCTGGAGCCTGTGGGGATGGGACCTACTGTGGGCACAGATAGACTGGTTGACCATGGGAGCCTTTCCCAGGGGACCTGTGTAAGTGAAGGTAGGCTGCCCATCCACGACATCAGCTGCTGACCTCAGGAAGACTTCTGGGGTTAGCACAAGGACAGAAATAACCCTGACCCTCTCCCACAGAACTATAGCCATCTATGTACACTGTCTAGATACTATTGCCCAGATCAATAGTTTGTAATAATTTCTAGAGAATCCTTTAAATCATGACAGTCTCTTTTTATAATGTATTAGCAAAGAGTTGATTTCCTTAATATTTCAAAGCTCTTACAAAAGTAATTGTAGAGTGAAAAACCTTAAAAAAATACTGAACATACACAGAAAATAAAAACAAACCAGAAATAGAGCACAGAGCAGGAGACTCCCCGCCTCCTCTAGCAGGTGCTGCTTGCTCCAAGTGACCAAGGTCTGAGCAGAAGAGCTGGGCAGGGCAGGGTGGAGACAAGTGAGTGCAAGCTGCAGTAGTAAGAAATGGGCTCTGGCTCACAGGGCATGTGAGGGGGCAGGCTTTGAGGAAGGACCAGTGGAACTGTGTCTCGTAGGTTTAGAGTGGCTAGAGGCCAGGCCAGAGCAAGCACGGAGGGTAGAATGGAAGGTGGGTCTCTGTAGGCTCTGGGCATTTGCTGAGGAAGAAGCGGACAGGTATAACATAGGCTAGAATAGAAGGCGTGGGGACAGTGAGGAGCCCGTATGCCTTCTGACACCTTCCTGGGGTCCAGGTGATGTGCTGACTCCTTGCTTATCTCCCCAACCCCCGTGTGTAGGTGTGGGGCCTCCTATGCACAGGTGATGCGCACTGTAGGAATCCACCCCACCTGCTCTGAGGAAGTAGTCAAGCTGCGTATCTCCAAGAGCTCAGGCTCAGACCCCACAGTGACGGGTTGCTGAGGTTAAGTTGCCATCCCTGCAAGGCTAAGGGTACACAGTATGCCATGCCTGCTGCCAGTCTTCACAGAGGTCCAGATCCAGGTACACAGGTTTGGGGTAGAGCATGTGGCTGGCTGGGGTTGGAGAGTTACTATGAAGATCTTCCAGGTGCTTGGTGAGGCTGCACCTATCATGCTACCTCCAGCAGGCAAACTTTGTCCTCACACCCAGAAGTTGGGCAAGGAGGGAGGCCACCAAGGGTGCAGTCCTCTAAAGAGTATCCTAAGAGACCTGCCTGCCCATTGCTGCTCCCTATGTGCAAGAGGTATCAAGGTTGGCTCACACCCACAGCCTTCCCTGGACAATCTCAGCTTAGTGCTTCATGGAGTCTGCAGGTAGAAAGTGGCCCTCCCCATCCTGCCCTTGTAGAGTGCCACTGCTGACTTATTTTTTTCCTGCCCAGAAGGTGGAGATGCTGCCTCATGCATGGCCTGCCACCGCCCTACACATCTTCTGTTACAGCTTTGCAAAGCCACTGGCAGAGCATGCTGCTGGAAATCTCCACTGCGTTTATCGCAGACCTCTTCTGAGGAAGAAGAAATTAGCATGTGGCTCCTTGGTACCTGCAAAAAGCATGCATGTGGCCAGAGCCTTACCCCCTCTCAGTCAGACACAGTCTCCTCAGGCCTGCACAGTGTAGCCTACTTTCAAATGTTCCTCATAACTGTCAACCTCTTCTGGGATTGGGGTCCTTTGGAACACCTCTTCTCAAAATGGAAGTTGTGGGCAGAACAGTAAGCTTTCTTCATGGGGCCCAAGATGTGACTGCCTGTAGCAGATCTGGCCTGGGTCCTCACCTAGGCATTCTAGCATTTGGCTCCACCATGACCTTCAGACTTATTGCTACCTTTGATACAGGCGAATAACATGAATCCTGAGGAAACTCCTATCAGAATACTTTAGTATAGAGCTGTTTCATTAAGCACTGTAATTTTTTTTTATTATTTAAAAATACTTTTTAAAATATAATAGTTTTTGAGCACTGTATTGCTTCCTATGATTACATTGCTCTTGGGGCAAGGTAGGATCACTGTTTTCAGGGGTTTGACTCCAGTCTATCCCTTGAGGATCCCCTGAGTGGTTGTGAGATGTGGTCAGGTGATGTGAGGGGGGCCTGTGCTAACCTGTGCATCATTGCTAGGACTGGAAGGCCGGGTCTGGTGAGCCTCAGCGTCTTCTTGGAGAGCCTGGAAGATATCGAATGGAGCGACGTGACTGCACTGAGAACCTGTGTGCCTTGCAGGGATGGCTCCAGGGGCAGTGAGCCCCATGCCTGCACCCTCTCTCCTCTTCTGCTTGGACCAGCTCCCCTGGTCCCCAGTGCCAAATGATGATGGCCTGGTTAGAAACCCACCCTGTGGGCTATCCATGTCTGAGCTCCCTGGCATTTCTGGAGTACAAATAAAGAGGGTGTCTTCCTAATGTGTGTTCTGCCCATGGTGTTTCCAGCGAACCTCTAGGATTGTCCAGGCAGGGCCTGGTTAGTCTGCAAGCTCTCTCATAGAATGGGAGCAGCTTCTAAGACCTGCTGGTAGGTGGGAGGGGCAGGTCCTGTCCCTTTCTACCCTAGGCAGGATGGACTGCCTCTCCCACCCCCTTCCCATACAGCTGCCTGGCCTCAGGCCAGAAGACCCTACTTGGGCCCCAGGAGCCTGTGCACAGATCGCTGCTGAGATCTCTGCACTTTGAAGCAAGAAGGGTGGCCTAGATCCCAGCAGCCACTGGCAGGGAGGGGTGGTGAAGGATAGGAGCTGGCAGGAGCATTTGAAGCTTTCTGTCCCCAAACGTCAGTCACCTCACTGTTTCCATTGTCATCCTCCAAGTCAGCTTCTTGGCTGCACTGCAGCTAATCCTGCATATTGAGGCTTGATGGGCTGAGAGAGAGCCTGTCAGTCACTGTGCAGAGACAGCACTGACAGCAGCAGGTAGGGCCCGGCATTGTGCTGAGGCTTTTGCTGTGGCTAATCCCGTGTCTTCCTTAAGAAAACATCACTTAGTCTGCCCGCCCGGGCGCCCTGGATGGGACCCTGCTTGTCAGAGAACAAAGGAATGTGTTTGCACCCTAATGGGCCTATGGGAGCTTCGCTTGAGGTGTGAAGCGTGTGCAGGAGCTCTCAGACGCCCAATTAAGATGCCAAGTGCTGGGCTGGGCCCAGCCCTCCTGACAAGTGCAGAGCCAGATCAGCCGTGTCCCATTTAACGCAAGGCTGGTGGCACACCCCAGCCAGCCAAAGATTCTGTGAGGAGGGTTTGCCTCCAGCCTGACTGTTTTGTCTGTCTTAGAGGCAGAAGGGTCACTTAACACCTGCTGCCTGGGGCCAGTAGGGGCCCTCTGGGGTCCAGCCCTGTGGCAATCTCATACATGCCTCAGTCCTGGAAACAGTTTCTGCCTTGGGGAAAACAAGGAACTGGAAATGGCCTTGGTGCTCTTTGTGGTGATAGAAATGACACAGCCTGTGTGGGGGCTCATTGCATGCCAGGCAGCCCTCTGGGCTGAGCTCCTACCCCACCAATGGCACCCAGAATGCTGCCCACCCTCCACGTGCCACTTCCCCTAGAACAGAATTTACACATCTGCCCCCTTGTAACCTGTGCTCTCTCTGTGCTGTTTGTCCTGTGCCATGTCCAGGAGGGGCCCAAACAGCCACAGCCCACTTCCCAGACAGCCTCAGGTTCCAGTAGTTGCAGGGGGGTGTGGAGGGGTGCCAACTGGTGGTCAACTTGTAACGCCAAGGTGAACTGAACCAGAGTAGTTTTGGGTGTGGGAGGCCACCTGAGGATGGTTGCCAAATAAAGATAAAAAGAACTGAAGAAG